>LJJS01001611.1:27323-42671 GCA_001447215.1 Diaporthe aspalathi
GGGGGGGGGTGTGGTTGTTGGTTCCGTGCGGCCTCGGCTCCTTGCGGGACGTGTGCCACATCGTCGGTCGACGTTGTGATGTGTTTCGCGCCACCGTGCCCAATTCTGTGGTGCTGCTACTTCTGCTGCTGCTGCTGTTGCTGTGTGTTGTCCGTGCCGCTCGTCCTAGCCCCGCGGGTCACAAAAAGTTTGGTTGTTGGGTTCGGCGGACCGGTTTCGCGGTTACCGTACCCACACAGCCTCTCCCTCCCTCCCTCGAGGCAGGCTTCGAGGCAGGCAAGAAGCCGCGCTGCCTGGCTGCGCGGAATGATCTGGGCCCCAGCCCATTCAGGAACTAACCACAACGTGGACTGCGAAACCTCGCGCACATTTCAAGCTCTCATGTCGAAGTCGTGGCCGTCCCAAAGGTCGAATTCGTTTAGAGTTCGGGCGCAGCAGTAGCAGCAGCAGCAACAAAAGTACATGGCCAAGACCAAGGGGCGCAAAGACGCTCGGGAAAAATGAAGGGCTGGCTGCTAGCTCGCCGGGCCGAAGCAGGCAGCAAACCGGCTTCCTCCGCTGATCCCCGTACTCACCTCCCGTATTAACACCCGTACACCACCACCAGCAGCGCCACCACACACGGCAAGGAGTCGAGGGGGGCCGGGAGCGAAGCTGCCGGTGTTTGCATTTCTCTTCTTCATCGTCTCGTCACGTCCGGCGAAACATCATCATCCCCGCGCGGCCACGATAAATGGAGCTGCTCCCCGAGGCAGCCGCCCGGCTGCTGTGCTCGCTGAGCCCGGCAGTTCTCTGCCAGGCCGCCTTCGTGCTCGCGGCATGTGCCGTCCTGGCCGTCGCCGCCACCCCATCCAAGGAGCGCAAGCTCTTGGTTAACTACGGCGCCCGGGGCGACGCCGGGGCCCCCACCGCTGATAACCCCCCAAAGGCCGCACACGTCGCCGCCGCTAGGCACGACGACGACGACCACGACATCCTGCTCAGGTGGGTCAGGAAGGTCACCGCCGTCGGCCAGGTCCCCCACATGTGGTTCTTCACGTTCTACGCGACCTACATCCTGTGCGCTCTCTTCTGGGTCGGCCAATACCTCCTCGACGGTTCTATGTGGTACTCCATAGCCCGCCGGCAGGTCGAGCTCGGCACAGCCCGGGCCAACGGCAGCCACGTCGTTTTGGCGTGGTGCCTCATGCTGCTCCAGGCTGCAAGGAGGCTCTACGAGTCCTGGGCTTTTGCGAAGCCATCCAAGTCCACCATGTGGGTCGTCCATTGGCTGCTCGGGCAGCTTTTCTACGTGGCAATGAGCTTGGCCATCTGGGTCGAGGCGTCTGGTGTGTTCTGCCCCGGGGCCCTGACCTCCTGTGGGAGATCGGATCGAGTGCTGACTTGCGTGTGGCAGGCACCCTCCTGCAAGGACAGGAACGCCCCTCGACACTCGAGTTCACGGGGAACACGCCGCTCAAGGTGGGCATCGCGGTGCCGCTGTTCTTCTTCGCATGGGTCTCACAGTACCGCTGCCACAAGCACCTGGCGGGACTTAAGAAGTATTCACTGCCCGAGCAGGGCATGTTTCGACACCTGATCAGCCCCCATTACACCTGCGAATGCTTGATTTACTTGTCATTGGCGATTGTTGCAGCCCCAGAGGGACACTTGTGCAACCATACGCTGCTGTCCGCGCTATTTTTCGTAGCTGTGAACCTAGGTGTGACGGCCCGGGGCACCAAGAGCTGGTATGTAGACAAGTTTGGGTCGGACAAGGTGGCGCCAAAGAAGGTCATGATACCGTTCGTATACTGAGGCCCCAGCCTGCCCAGCTGTCAACGCCTCAGGAATCTGCCAATATTATTCCCGAGCTTGGACACCTTCAACACATCCCGGTATGTCAAGCTCGTCCGGGTCGAACGCTGGTTGATGCCATGAGCAAAGCTTTCTGGCGCCCGGAGCATATCCCAGTTGACGACGGTCTCAGGCGACAGATCAATGTCGGCCTGGACATCGGCAATGCCGTGGAGGTACTGGGTGTACAGGTCGTCGGTGGTGATGAGAAGGCTCCGCGGCTCCTGCAGGATCCTGAACGCTGGTTCAGGATTAAGAGCACCGTCTTCCTTGCTCGAGTGTATGTTGAGACAAAGGCTGGCCCCAAGGCTGATGGTGCAGACAACGGGATGATAGGCCGCGCCATCTTTGTGGGCCATGATGCCTACTCCTGGGGGATACTCGTTGATGAGGACATGATTTGGGCGCTTGTGTGGGCTAGAAGTGAAGAGATTGGCGGAGTCATCGTCAGCAGCAAGCGGGATCGAGAGCAGTCGCGACACGACGGGCTGGTCGAGCCATGCTGGCAGAGGTGCGTCGAGGAGCCTGTCCTGAACCAGGTCGGACGGCCACGTCTGCAGGCGTCGATGGGAGAGTTGCTTCCACCTGGGCTTTGGTGCGCCCGAGATCTTGTCCAGAGTGAGCCTGCCAGCCGCGACCTCGAAGGGTGGAGATTGGAATGGGGATGGAGATGGAGATGCATATGGTGATGGTGATGGGGCGGAGCCTCACTATCAAACACACCTTATCTAGAATGAGACGCTCTTCCTCCTCACTTATGAAATCTGGGATGTAGTATGCGGCTGCAGGAAGGCGAGATATCCTGGCTTGATCCAGGGAAGAAGGGAGTGAAACTCCGGTGGGGCCAGCTACATGACCCATTTAGAGCCAGCCGGTGCGGGACTGCCGGCCAGTGCAACAACCCACGACCCGAAAGAGATGCTACACCCCGGGCTGCTCTCAGTCTCGGTCGTGTTGTTGTGCTACCCTTGGATTCGAGCTTCGGTGGCCGAGTTATCAGAGGCGCATGACAAGGGGATGTCGACCCGGCCAGGCTACGAGTCGATGACCCGGGGTGGCATGAACGGCGACTCGTTCGCCCCTCGCCTTGCAGTGCCAGCACAACGAATAGAATACGATCTGGGTCCAACCGTTGAGGTGCCCCGAGGCCAGGCTGGCAGCGCGTAGGAGTTGGTGAGCTGGCTGAACGTCAGGTATTTCAAGAGGTGAATGACTCCGCAGAAGAGGAGGTATTCCAACGCACAGGCCGCAACTGCCCAGCAAATTCTGGTCTACCTCGTGGCAAAGACGCTTGGTGCCAGCTGGGTCAAAGCCTCAGGGCCGGAGCGAGGTTTCTTTTCGTTCTTTGGTAAGGCTGGGGGGTGGGACTAACCGGGCACAATGCCGGACGGACTAACAACGAAAGCTCGAGCTGGAGCTGGAGCTGGAGCTGGAGCTGGCAGCTTGGGAGCCGGAAGCCGGAAGCCGGAAGCTGGGAGAGAAGCCTGACTGCAGGATGCCGCCCGGATCGAACGAGTCAGGCAAGCTTTGGTATGCTGTGAGACGGTGGCCCTATAGTAGAAGCCTTGAAGCTAAAGTGGTCCAACAATCAGCAATGGGACGGAATGAGATGGTGGGAGAGACGAGGTCATGGTGATGGGTGTGTGCTTGAAGACGAGGCAGAATGAAGGAGCTCCCTGCCCACCCAGGTACGAAGGTACCTAACTACTTAGGGCAGTCAGGCAAGTACCATGATATTATGGTTCCATACTACATCCTCGGGAGATTGTTAGTGAGCTAACACACGGCTCAGGGCTACCCAGGCAGACTGGTGGATGTTGACGAAGGCATATGTAATATGCCTCTACATTTTAGCAGAGCCAGGCTGTCTTCACACCAGCCTGTGCCCTTCTACATTGCCTCACCCGACGCGAATAGTTCGATTTAAGAGTCAAGAGTCAGCCAATAGGAGAGTCGTCGGATTATGGTGCATGCCCGCCGAATGTAGCCGGATTGTGACAGAGAACAGGTCGAACTACTCCCACTTTCTTGGCGGCGGCAGCAGCAACATCGGACAACGGACGTGAAATAAGTTTTGGTGGCGCTCGGGAGCTTATTTGTGATATTGGTGTGATCAAGGCGGGCCCGGAGGGCTGTTGTGGTTCAGTAGCTGTTTGGGCAAGGAAAGTATAGGTCATGTGCCAGGGTAAAGTAGTCTACATGATGCGAAATGAGACGGACAAGAGACAGCGGATAGGATAGGCACGGCAACACAGGCAGGCGGGATGAGGCGCAGTCAGTCTCGATTGCCAGTGAATTTCGCAGCTGGGCAAGCAAAGTGCATTTCTTGACTTTTGGTGAGGAAGATAGAAGGGACAACATAACATGTTGATAGATACTGCAGCACAACCCATTGAGAAAAGGTGGTGGGTCCAGTGCTGAAGAGAAAGAGTAGCCAGTGGCAGGGCCAGAAAAAAAAGAAGAAAAAAAAAAGAGAGGCCAGCAGCCAGGAAGGAGGAGGAGGAGGGCAAACGAAGGACCAGGCAGCGCTCGAAACGACAGGACAGGAGACTGTCGCCCGCCCTAGACATGCTCGAGCTCTTGCCCAATCAGGTCAGGTGGCAATGGGGACGCGCAGGGATGACGCAGGGAAGGCACAGAGAAGACAAGGTGCAAGATCAGCTTCGAACCCTCGGGAGAGGCAGGGGTCAACACCAAGTCGAGGCTAGACAAGGGGAGGGGAGGTGGAAGGCCACCCCATCGAAAATCCCCATCTCCCGCCTCTTCCAGCCAATGGTAAGCTCTTATCTCTCCTGTCCGAGTCCTGTCGTAGTGTATTGTCGTCTGTCTGTGGTCCGTCCGTCTGCCCGTTTCTCTCTTCCTCTTTCCCTGTGGGGGCAGCCAGCCAGTTCTGCCAGTCAGCCTGGGACCTTGTGTGGGCTGTCTCCTCTTCTCTGTCACTCGACTTCCTCGTTGTCATTCTCATCCAAGCTTTGATGGTGGGTGGATGTGGCCCTCTCTCCCCCTGGACCTTCCGCCTTGGCCAGGTTGCCACCAGTCGGCCGTAGTCAACCTTGGAAGACGTTGTGTGTGTGAGTGTGTGTGTGTGGTGTGGTATGTGGGCGTTGCCTGCTGCTGCTGTTACCATACTATATGTTTATTTTTGTATGAGCGTGAAGGGTAGGTACCTCGAGTATTATGTACCTTTGCTACCCTGGCCACCCTGCCACCCTTGGCCACCCTGCGACCAAGGCTCTCTCTTCTCGTCTCTCTATCTGAGGTCCTCCTACTCGCCCACTCGCCCACTCGTCACTCATCACTCACCTCTCCAGCCAGTCCCAGCCCTGATCTGACACCAATCCGAATCCACCTTCAACCAATCCACCCACCCACCCACCCATCCAGCCAGCCAGCCAGCCAGCCTAGCCCAGCCTAGTCCTGCCAGATCAATTGAGAAAAGAACCCCCAATTTCTCAGCACCCTAGCCTTTCCAAGACTCTTTCTCCTCGCTCACTCACGCTCCGTTTGGGTCTCCTGCCTTCTGCACCGGATAGTCCTTTTCCCCCTTCCCTCTCCCCCACACCACACGATCCATCCTCAAAGGGACAGACAGACAGACGGACAGACTGACTGCCTGACTGACTGCCTTGACGGAACCCGACGCTGAGACATTCTTGTTATTATTATTAGTTTCGCAGTCTCTTCCACTTTAGCCGCCTAACCTTCTCAACCGACCAGTGCCGACCCGCGCACCTGCATCCGCACCCGCACACCTCGCCCGGAAATCAGTACCACTATCGTACACCTCACCGCACCACCCTCTGCAAACCCCTCGTGTGTGCGTGCGTGCCTTGACCCGTTCGCTCTCTCGTCGTTGGACCGGCCTTGGACTGCTAGACCCATTCTTTCTTCCGCCATTCCTCTGCGCCTCTTCGTGTACACTTCTTCCCCTCCGCTTCTCCTGTGAGCCTGAGGTCTTTGTTGTTGCACCCTCCCCAAAAAGGAAGCCCTACCGATTGCAGCCAGCCCCTGCACTGCGCCCACAGCACAGCAGCGCAGCGCAGAGCCGGTTCTCCAGCCTCTTTGATTTCCGCCCCCCGAAAACCAACCGGGAGTTGTCCTCGTGACAGCTGGCTTTGGTTTCAGTCGTCACCCCCGACCGAGTTGCTCGAGGCAACAGCGCCCGGACCATCACGCCCACCGTTCCCCCCACCAATCCACATCCACATCCACATCCACCCAGGGCCAGGTTCAGTCCCGTCAGCCTGTTCCGTCTTGTTCTGTGTCCAATCTCTGTTCCTGTCGTGTCCTGTCCTGCACAAACTCGGGCCTCTCGTCTCTCCCCTGGCACACAACACCACCACTGCCACGCCAACGCCCAACTCGCCTCAGATCGCCTGGCTCAAAGCGCTTCATTCAGCCTCTCGTCCACCCCCTTCTCAACCCTGTGGTCCAGAGGTGCCCATGATGGTGCACAGGGACAGCTCAGCCTCGAACTGAATGATATGGATGCGCAGAATGCTGCAGAGTCCGCCGCGAAGAAGCTCCCCGCTTCCACTCCTGCCTCTCCTAGGCCGGGCAATGCCACCGAGCCGCTCCAGGCCAACAAGCCTACACCCACTTCGCCCTCCTTGAACAAGTCACCGCCGGCCTCGACATCGGCATCCACGCCGCCGCCGCCACCACCACCACCACCGCCTTCGTCGTCCGCCCAGGATTCAAGGGACCGCAAGGGCGCAAAGGACCAAAAGGAACCCAGGGAGCCGAAGCAGCCAAAGGCCGCTGACAGTCCCAACGAATCTAGTGACTCCAAGGCCAGTCTGACCGCCGCCGCCCCTCAGCACGATGATGAGGCCGGGATCGAGAACAATTCCGAGGCCGGGATCGAGAACAATTCCGAGGCCGAGACGATTGTCCTCCCGGGTAAAGATGGTTCTCCCATCAAGAGCCGCAAGGTGATCAAGCGCGAAGATGCCAGCGACGGCGAGGATCGAAACAGTGTCATCAACATTTCGCCTGCGAAACGGAAACACTCAGGTGGCAAGAGCGATGGCCATGGCACCAAACAAGGCAGTAACGGTGGCACCGGCCTCCCCACAGACGATGCAAAGCGGAAGCGGCTACTGGATCACCCACGGAGTAAGGACTCGAGTGGCCTGAGCTCCGCACCGGCATCCCCTTTGCAGCGCTCCCGTCAGCAGTCGAACGACATCCGCCAAGAGTCGGAGGGCGATTCCGTGCATGCGCGGCCGACAAAAGTCGTCTCCAGGGAGAGAGAGCATAGGGATAAGGACAAGGACGCCTCCAGGGCGAAGTCGACCGAGAAAGCAGCCACACACAAGAGGAAGGCCCCCAAGGCAGAATCTGACGACGAGGCCGATCACGAGAGCCACAAAATTCGCCGGCGGAGGACCTCCACGTCGATAGATGCATCCTCAACCCCACGCCCGCAGTACAAGGATCGCGAACACCAGAAATCGAAAACCAACCATGATAGCATCTCGTCACTACGGCAACGGTCCATATCCCCACTCCCTCGAACCCACCGACGAAGTGCATCCACCCAAATCGTGTCGCAGTCGTCCAGCGGGCTCAGCCAAAAGAAGCGACGTGTTCCACCCCCTCTGACCACCGACTATCACTCCGACGAGTCCTCTGCTAGTGGCAGCCCTCACATTCGGAGTTCGACAATGCGTGGTCTGACAACACCGGCCACTGCAGACTCGAACATGTCGGCCAAGAACCCCGCTCACAAAAAGCATGTCGACGCGCACGGTCAAACGCAACTCGCCAAGGCATGCTCGCGCGGCGAATACGAAAACGTAAAGCGGAGGCTTTCCGAACGCCCACAGGACCTAAACTTCCCCGACTACGCAGGCAACACCCCACTCCAGATCGCGGCAATCAACGGATTCGATGATATTGTGAAGCTTCTTGTAGATGCAGGCTGCGATATCGATTGCGTGAACCACGACAAGGACACCCCGCTCCTCGACGCCGTTGACAACGGCCATCTTGATGTGATCAAGGTCTTGCTCGAGGCTGGAGTGAATCCGCGCAAAGCCAACGTCAACGGCGAGGAACCCCTGGACAGGGTCGATGATGAGCTCGAGAACTGCGAGGAGATACGTGCGGCGCTCATTGAGGCCCGGAAAAAACAGGGAGACCGTCGGCGGACCTCTGAAGAGCAACAAGACCAACAGGACAACCGATCGCACGGCCCCGATAGCCCGCGGCGCTCGCCCGCTCTCGCTGACTCTGCCGGAGGATCTAGGAGGGGGGCCAGCTCTCGCTCCCATAAGTTGAGCAACCACCTGCTGTACATGCACATGGACGACAAGACCCTGCGGTCAGCCGCTGGTCGGGGCGACTTGGAAACTGTGGAACGTATTCTCCAGGTACGCGACAATTTCGACGACGCGGAGTCCATGGTCGCTGCGGCCAGGGGCGGGCACGAAACGGTCATGAACTTGCTCTTGGCCCTTGGCAATGCCAACCCGGACCCCTCCCCGGTGGACTCGGAACGCCCTGAAATCGCGACGCCGATTTTGGCCGCCATTGGTCAAGAAAATATTAGGGTTATTAGATTGCTCCTGGCCCAGTCAAATTTCGACCCGACCAGGAGATTCCGGGGCCTCACCTACTACGAGATCGCTCAAAAGCGGCAAGGGCCAAATTGGAAGGAGGAGGAACACATCCTGAAAGACGCATATGATGCTTACAAGCGCAACCACCGGGATGCTCACAAGAAGTCTCCGAACCGGCGGGAATTGGAGGCAAAGCGAAGTGGCCGAGCCGAGTCCAAGGACGACTCGGGCAGAAGTTTGAAGCGCAAGGCCACCAGCCCCACTCGTGACGGTCACCGTGTCGCAGCGGGGAAGGCACGCACGGCTGACAAGGAGGCCAGGGGCACCAGCTCTACTGGTTCGAAGAACGAAGAAGTGACCTCGCCCAGGCGTGGACCTGGGAGGCCCAGGAAAGACGACCGCGGGTTGCCGACGATCGCCATCTCCGACGGCGAGAACTCGCCCGCCAGCAAGTCAATATCGAGCAAGCAGAAGCGCCCAGATGTGGACACTGCCTCGTTCTCATCGGAAGGCGAGTCCAAGCCGCGAAAGAGGCTCATGTCGGGAAGGGATTTGAAGGAGCAAAGGGAGAAGAACCGGCGGCACAGCATGGTGTCCAACACCTCGTCTCTCCGTGAGCCTTCGAGTCCTCGTGACAATCGCACTGACGACCCGCATGAGCCCCCGACTGAGAAGTACCACGACCGTGCCAAGGCGCTCAAGAGGGACGAGTCACGGGACAGATTGTCCGTGTCCGGCGAGCACTCCAGCAAACGCAGCCGTACCAGTGCCACTCCGGATCGGGTCTCGGAGAAGGAAGGCGAACCTGTCAAGAGAAGGCGGCTGGACTCCGAAAAGAAGGAGCGACTGCCGAAACCGAGCTCTTCGCCAGATCGCAGCCGCAAGTCGACGGCTTCTCGAGACGGTGCAGCGTCATCGAAGCAGGACGAAAAGTCTGGCCGCAAACACGGGGAGCAAGCTGACAAGAAGGAATCCGCCAAGTCCCGGAAGTCCGACTTGGCGTCGGACAGCAATCGACGAGACTCCAGCAAGTGTGCACCATCTGACAAGAGTATCCATGTCAAGGCTGAAGACCCTGATATCGTGATGCGGGACGCCGACCAAGTTCAGCAGGAGGAGAACAAAGCGCGTGCTGCACGCGAGCAAGAGGAGGAGAAGAAGCGCCGCGCGGCCGAGCTTGAAGCCAGAAAGAAAGAGAAAGAGGCCGAGGAGCGAAAACGCCGCGAAGACGAAGAGCTCAAGCGCCGCCAAGCAGAGGCCAAGCAGCGTGAAGAGGCAGAAAAGGAAAAGAAGCGCTTGGAGGAAGAGGAGCGTGAGCGGAAGCGACGGGAAGAGGAGGCGAGGAAACAGCGGGAGGAGGTCGAGAGACTGCAAAAAGAGGAAGACGATCGACGCAGACTTGAAGAGGAGAGGAAGCGCTTGGAAAAGGAGAGGGAGGAGGAGGAGCGCAAGAAGCGCGAAGAGCAAGAGCGGATCCGCAGAGAGGAAGAGGCCGCCGAGCAAGCCCGACGCAAACGCGAGGAGGAAGAACGCAGGGAGCAGGAACGCCGCGAACGCCAGCGTGTGCTTAGGGAGGCTGAGCTGCGTAAGCGCGAGGAGCAGGAGAGGGCTCGTGTTGAAAAGCTTCCTGCGTTCTTACGCTGGCTTGACCGTGGGGTCAACATCAGGAGCCCCGAGACAGCCAAGAGATTCCGGATCCTGACAGGCGTGCGGTACGATAGCATCCGGCCCGAGACCGCCGGCACTGACGAGGGCCGTGAGCTGTGGGTCTTGAATACGCAAGCCGCTCTACTCTTGGGCGAGAATGATCTTCAACTTACGAGGTTCTCCGGATGGGCGCATATCCCAGCATCCGACGCTGCAAAATATGTCATACTCGGCAAAGGCAGACCCAGCTGCGGCCTCATCGACGCGGACGAGTGGGACTTGGGCAGACAACTCCCCGGTTATTACTTCGGCAAAGAACCGGACCTATTGAGCTTCAAGGAAAAGCGACAACTCCAGGAGGAGTCCAAGTTGAAGTTCATGGATATGGACTTGTTCTTTGTCAAGGTGAGCAGGCGCTCTTTGTTTGTCGTTGCGTGTGCAGAACCTTACTAATCGGTGGTGTTCTAGCTGTCTGACCTCCTGTTCTCCGTCCCGAACATGGCGCACCTCCGCGACCTGGAGATCGTTGTCATGTACGAGGAGATACCCGAGACGGTGGAACAGTACGAGCGGGGGGAATACCCATCCCGATGGAGAGACGATCCCGATGCGGACCGCTATATGGGCTTCTGTCCAAGACCCAAGTACTATGTGAACGGTCAACTTGTCCGCGAAGGCAAGGTGGATATAAACACTGTCAGCAGGACGCCGTGGCCAGAACAGCGGGTGCCCAGAAGTGGCCTGACGGCGGTGTCGCCCACAAATCCGAACTACGTGCGGCTTGCGAAAGAGCAAGGCTTGAGTCACCTCTTCTCCGGCCTCAGGACCCCTCCCAATAACACCGCCGCAAGGGCATCTCCCAACCAACTCTTCTCGCAACGAGCATTCCAAGGAGCGAATGACGACCTCTCTCCGCCGCAGTCCGACCTGACGACTTTCGTCAACGGGGATGGACACCAGCCACGCTCGTCCACCGGCTCGGCAGGCGAGCAGGACAAGCCCCTGGTAAATGGCACCGCCGAGCACCTTCCAGCCGGCGGTGATGCGATCGACCATTGATTGGGGGTTTGTGCGGACGCATGACCCTGCAATTCCTACTACCAACAGTCACCAGCCTGTCTCGCCTTGACAGCAGATACTATATTGGGAGCTTGCAGTTGTGCGCAAACAGTGTTGCCAAAACTCGCCCGCACGCCATTTTGGATGTCGAAGCAATGGGCTTGATCTGCGGACATGTAAACAACAGAATGTGTGGTACGCGCCATGGGTCCCGAATACTGGGGGCCGGGATGGGTTTCATGGACGATCCCCTTTTCCTCCGAAATGACGAAAGCAGCAGAACGGATGTTCAAGCTTGTGAGTTCCTGGGCGGTTGCTACCACTCTGTGAAGCGGATGGCTAGAGTCCCATCATATCCTGAAAAATATATCAGGAAATTCTCTTGTGTATTGTCCTCCAGCTCGGGAAGAGCTGGAAGAGCTGGAAGAGCTGGCTTTCATGGTTGCCGGGTGGGCTGCTCAGCCATGGTATACAACAATTATGTATCTGCATCAACAACAGCATGGCGACAAAGCAAATGAATTGAAGGAGAGAGACAGCCGATTTGGTTGTCAAAATACATATAAAACAAGAACTGCAAGTTTTTGTACAACAAATAGTATGTGACATGTGTATTACGTGACTTAATTTGCTTCTCCTTGGTTCGACCTATACGCAGCAGTGGTTGGGGGAGGGGGCAATCAATGGACGATACGACTTTGTCTGAGGAGATGCTGGGCAGTGGCCTCCAGGGCTGCAACGACCTCGGGAGGGCGCAACCTCGTCGGCTACCTGATGTTGAAATTGCTTGCCTTTGTACGTACGAGAAAAAAAAAAAAAAAAAAAAAAAAGGAACTGCCCAGGTGGCAGGGGGAAAAAACCGTCCCTCAGGATCGAGCTTTCCGTCTGTGTAAGTGATGGGCTGGGAGGGAAGGCGGTGACGGTGACATCAGCGGGGCAGAATTTTGATGAGGCTCTCTTCTCCCTCACTTGCCAAACCCGAGTTGGGCGATTTCTTCATGAGCAACATCGAAAGCAGGCTCCTACCGCCACACAGAAGAATACTCCCGGTCACATCGAAACCCAAAATATCTGATCCGATCCCTTTAGTGGCGTGCCGCCCAACAAATCCGTCGCAAAGATGTCGACCACGGTGGAGAAGGCGAGTACCGATGGTTTGCTTGCGACGGGACTGCCATGGCTAACAGCAACCACCACAGATCAAGGAGATCGAGGCCGAAGTGCGTTCAACACCCTAATTCGATACCCTTTTCCGATTGTCGAAGAAGCCCGATGGATGCGAACGCCGTGCGTGCACGCTGTCACCAAGACAGGAACGACGCGGCCGCCGTGGACGAACCGACGCTAACAGAATGGACAGATGGCTCGAACCCAGAAGAACAAGGCAACTTCCTTCCATCTGGGCCAACTGAAAGCGAAGCTCGCGAAGCTAAAGAGAGAACTCCTCACCCCGTCAGGCGGAGGCGGCGGCGGCGGTGCTGGCTTTGATGTCGCGCGCACAGGTGTTGCCAGTGTTGGCTTCATCGGATTTCCGTCCGTAGGGAAGAGTACGCTCATGAGCAAGTTGACTGGCCAGCACTCCGAGGCGGCTGCGTACGAGTTCACGACCTTGACCAGTGTTCCGGGTCAAGTGCAATACAACGGTGCGCCGCTGCAGATCATCGATCTGCCGGGAATTATCGAGGGAGCCAAGGATGGCCGTGGTCGTGGCCGACAGGTTATAGCAGTTGCGAAGACATGCCACTTGATCTTCATCGTCCTTGACGTCAACAAACCACTGACTGACAAGAGGGTCATCGAGAACGAGCTCGAAGGCTTCGGTATTCGAATCAACAAGTCTCCACCAAACATCACGTTCAAGAAGAAGGACAAGGGCGGTCTCAACATCACGAGTACTGTACCGCTGACTCACATCGACCACGACGAAATCAAGGCCGTCATGAACGAGTACAAGATATCCTCGGCAGATATTGCCATTCGGTGCGACGCGACCATTGACGACGTGATCGATATCCTCGAGGCCAAGAGCCGGAGCTACATACCCGTTGTTTACGTGCTGAACAAGATAGATGCCATAAGCATTGAGGAACTTGACCTGCTGTACCGCATCCCCAACGCAGTGCCCATCAGTTCCGAGCACGGTTGGAATATTGACGAGCTTATGGAAGTCATGTGCGTTTACTGACCCTCATCCGCACCAACCCCCCCCTTCCCCACCCCCTCTCTGTCATCAGTGCAGTGCGGTGAGCTAATGGGATTATCTTGTGTGTTGCATGCAGGTGGGACAAGTTGAAGTTGGTCCGGGTGTACACCAAGCCCCATGGAAAGATGCCTGATTATTCTGCGCCTGTCGTGCTCCGTTCCACGAGGTGCACAGTGGAGGACTTCGTAAGTTCCAGAAATGACTACAGATTCCCTGGCCCGTTCCGCCGCGTCAGGACACGCTTCATCTCAATTCTGACAATACGTCCCAGTGCAACGCCATCCACCGCAGCATCGTCGAACAATTCAAAACGGCCATCGTATACGGAAAGTCTGTCAAGCATCAACCCCAGCGGGTGGGACTGGCGCATGAGCTTGCAGATGAAGACATCGGTAAGTGTTCCCCCGGTGGTAGCCTCCACAGGCGCCGGCAAATCGTGGTGGGGACGGGCCTCCAGGTGCTAACACGGTTTCTCGGTCAAGTCACGATTCAGAAACGATGATTTGTCGTCTCGGCCGAAGATTACCAACGGGCCACAAAGGCCCCAGCCGGGCTGTCAACCGCCTGCTGCCGGCCATCCCTACGCGAGCAAACACGACTCGCTGGACGAGGGCCGTTGCGCCGAGACGGGATAATCTTTGACAGCGATTGCACTCGCCAATTTCGGGGAATTTCAGATTCAAGTTGGGTGGAGCCCGTCACCATAAAGCTAATCCTCAACTCGTGTCCCTGTATCGATCATGTCAGCTCGCGGCTGTCTGGGCATCGCTGCGCGCGCCAGTGCGGTCGGACTCACTGAGAAAAGCAACAGCATGCCAGCCTAGCTTGAAACGTGGGGACACCTGCACGACGTGAGACTTTATCAATTAAATACTGCGGCACACTACTGTCAAAACCGGCAAGAAGAGGTCACAAGCGGAGGAGGTTCCTCGAGTGGGATCGACTAAATGAATTCAAGATTCGCAAAGCTTACGTTTGCTTCTGACCTTCCCAGCCATGTTGCCTCCTTGGTGTTACATTGTTGGACATCTAACTTCCCTCGATTCCTGCGCGTGTAGCGGGCCCCTGAGCGTGGAGAAAGTGCAGCGTCCGAAATCTGAGACTTTGAGATCGGACGGTACGGTGCAGATGGCGTCAACACGCGTTCTGCTCGGCCGGCATGGGCTATTGCTGGCGAGCCAGCGGGCAAGCATCAAGGGTTCTTGATGTCTTCATGCGCGCAGATTAGAACCAGCGGCATCTGATGCTCATGCTGACGCCAGTGCCCGCGGGCGTGGGTCCTTCCCGGTGTTCATCCATCCCTCGGTCAACACAGGCTGGGCAGCCTCGACGGCCAAGTGGGGATGCCATCGGGGATACCATCCCGGTTTCTTGTTCTCACGCAGGCAGGCAAGATGGTCCTGCGCGATGACACCACGGCCACTGGGCTGCCACTGGGCTGCCACTGGCTTCGCCATGCGGCTTTTACGGGCTGCCCTCTGGGCGAGGGAACTGCCGCCTCGCTATCGTTGGAGTTCCTCAACGCCAACGTGTCAACCCCCTGGGAGGACTCAACCTGTCGGACCACCGACGTGCCTGCTGGCCGCCTCTGGTTGACTGGCTTCCGTGGCCAGAAATAGACTCAGGGGCTCAAGGTCAACCCATCTCTCACGGGCTTGCGATGCCGGAATAGCTCAGAGGTGCATCATGTCCCTTGTGCAAATCAAGATCACACACTGGAATTCAGAACAGACGAAAAAAAAAATTCCAGCCGAGGATGAGGCAAGCACCACCACCATGGAGCTCGATCATGATGGCAGGACAGGCAAGGTAAAGCCTGGGGAGAGCTCACCAGCCGTCCCCACACACCATTCGGAAGATTTCAACCAATTAGCTCCCCGGCGGCTCCCATTTGTATGGGCCTTGCTCACTGCCTACAGCACCCGCGGATTTGGCCCTTTCACAGTGAACCTCTTGCCGCCGCGTCCGACCTCCACGGGCTCAGTATCTCGCATGAGTGGTCGGTCGGCTCCTCCTCACGTCAGAGGCGGTTGGGGG
>LJJS01001611.1:59109-143849 GCA_001447215.1 Diaporthe aspalathi
TCCACCGCGGCGAGGAGCTCGGCCTGCAGCGGTACGCGCAGCTCCAGGAGCCGCCTGTACAGCGTCTCGAGCGGGTCGAGCGTGGACATGGCCGCGGCGACGCTGCTGCTGCTGCCGCCGCCGGGCCCCCAGCCGTTGTTCCGCCTGTCGTGGTCCTCGGCCCGCCACGCGCCGCGGCTCCGCTTCTCGAGCAGCCATTTCACCTCCTGGATCTGCACGTCGAGGAACTTGCCCGCGTCGAGCTCCCGCCTGACGAGAGCGAGGTCCCAGCCCGGCAGCGCGAGCGTCGACAGCCTCAGCGACGTGAGCATGGCGTAGGTGAAGTCGAACGAGGAGAGGCACGTCTGCCGCGGGCGCTCCACCATCGGGACCTCGAAGCGCGCCTCGAGCATCGACCGCGTCGCCCTGAGGCACTCCCACAGCAGCTCGAGGCGCTCCGTCGTCGGGAGGGACGCGGAGAGCTCTTCTTGGAGCCCCACCTCGTAGAGGAGGATCTCGGCTATGTGGAGCTGTGTCTTGATGGCGGCTGGTATGGGCGTGGCGGCGTTAGTTCGTTTTGCGTCTTTCACGCTGGGACGAAGGCGGAGGAGGTGGGTGACCATGACTGACCGTGTTTCTTTACCCTCTCGGGTATCGAGGCCGCCAACTGTGCGATCTGCTCTCGGAAGCTCTTTATGATCATGGAAAGGGGCAGGCTGGCATTTCGGAACGCCAGTGTCATCGATATGGACTGCGACAGCTGCTGGGTCCGGATGAGATATGCAATCAACTCATCCGTGGGGTATTCCATCTTCTCTTCGATCACCCGGCAGCACGACTCTAGGTAGCTGGTATTCATGAAGGCGTCAGGTTTCTTGTTCGTGGTGAAGATCCTAACGTATACGGGTCAGCGCTGTCCCTTGCCCTGCGTATTTGTGGGAGAGGGACTCACATTGTGACCAAGTAGTAAACACCCGTGAAGGCTCGCTTCTGCTCCAGACTGGTCGAATCATGCTCCTGATTCTTCATCGCCTCCTGCGACTCAGAGAAGCCGAGCGATACGCACATGGAGCGCATCAGATAGAGCAAATTCGTTATCTGGAAACTTTGCAGCTTCACATGGAACCTGAAGGCCTCACGGTTAGAATCAGATTGCCTCTCCCCGTCCAGCTCAAACGAGACTCACCAGGCGACAAGTATCTCCAGGCCCTGCAGAAGATCAAAGCTCTTCTTCGGCTGCAGGAAACATGACGTAACAATATCATTCAGCAGCTCGTTCCCCAGCGGAAGCTGACGGCCCACGTCCAGGCATAGAGTCTGCATCATCGCAGCCTTCCACAAGCACGGCCTCTCCCTGCGCAGCTGCTCCGAGCTCATATGCCTCGGGATGACGATGAATGGGAAAATGGGCTCCATGTGCTCACGATACTCTGCTAGGAGGCGGTCGGCCTCCTCACCTTTGGGCCACTCCGCCACGGGCTTGGGGTTACTCTGGGCACCGGGTGATGACGCCGCCGCAGCGTCCAGGAACTGCGGGAGACCACCGTGCCAGCCCTGGCCCCGGTGGTACGAGGACGAGGAGCGGGCCGTCCTGTCCCGTTCATCCCAGAGCGCCGGCGTCGCGACGCCGAGGGTCTTGTGCGAGGGCACCGGGCTGTGCGACGCGCGGTGCCGGCTGGAGCCGCCCTCGGCCTGGGCCTCGCTCTCCTCGCCGCCGAAGATGTACCCAAAGGCGGGCTGCGGGGCGCCGGTGATCCAGGTCCTGCTCCTCTTCGCGGGGGGCGGCGCCGCGTGGCCCTCGGCCTGGCCTGCCGGGGACCCACCGTCCGACGGCGTCGGGGGCAGGGCCTGCCTCGACTCGACGCGGGCGCTGAGGTCCTCGAGCCTCTTCTCCAGCTCTGCGACCCGGGTCGGCTTGGGGGCCTTCCTCTTGCGCGGGGGCGCTGGGGTTTGTGCCGAGCAGGCCTTGTGCAGGCGGTCGCATCTGTGTTGGAGGGCATCGTCAGCCGTGCTCCGGCATCTCAGCCTGCTGCGCAGATGCCCATCCCATGGTGATTCACTATCTCAAGGGGCCTGGCTGTTCATCATCTTGTCGAAAAATGATATATGAGGAGCATTGCGGCGCCAGGAAGATTATGGCATGGTGCCAGGGGCATCGTCTTCAGTGGAGCCTTTCAAGGAAGGATGAGCTGACAGTCTCGCGCCGAACCATCGACTACTACCATTGGCCACGAGTAATCTTCTCCGGCGGAGAGTCAAGATATGTGCCAGCGGAGGAGGCCAAGATGGTCCAAGGCAAGCCGGGAGACCCGCAGCTGCAGGCTTCCTTCCGTAAATATATTCGTGCAAATCCGGATTGGGTCCGGCACTCACCTCTCGCAGACACCATCTCTAGGGCCGGGAATGCAACGGGACTTGGCCTATGGAGCCGGAGATCTGTAATCAGCACCGGGACCACCTGTGAAATCCACACATACGGACGCTTGACCTACTTTGGCGCAGGTAGCGCACGCCTTCGGGCCCTTATTGGCCTTGACCTGCGGATCGTCGTCCATCTTGTGTGTGTAAGTGAGGCCTGCTTATGCCTCGGTTCGGAGGGAACGGAGACGGACCAGCAACTTGAATCAGCTAATGGGAAGGCAGTTGGAAATTGAATACTGGAATAATGCGAGAAAAGGTTAGTGAGAATGATAGAATGATAGGACCCCCCTTCAATCATCTCAAACATGTCAAATGGCCGGTCGTGCCGCTCTGTCTCTCTTTCATGGAGCGGAGTCGGATGAAAAGCATTGATCCGTTGGAGTAACTCGATTCAGGTCCGCCTCCGTCAATTCCCAAACAGAGTGTCGTTCTTTTTCGGCAAATAGACGGACTACGTAGCATTCGCTGCCTCAGACCTGTTTACATAAGCACGACTCTTGGCCAAATGCCACATGGACAACAATCCATCTGTCATACCATCACTGCTGCTGTGCAAATGCATATTAAGCACCCTTGCAAATAGCTCTGTTCAGATATTGGTGACCAGTACATTGGGATTTGATCGCTGGCTGGCCGTGTGGGGCACAAATGTCTTGCTTGAAGGTACAGTATCGGAGTCTTATTTCGATGTCATATCACACAGTTTTGGTATTGCATTTGATCAAGCACAACCTTATTGAGGAAGTTTAGAGAATTAAGCTGATCATACCCAAGCAAAATGCGGTCTTTTTCTTGCCAATTGTCCGGATTAATTTGGGCGTAGGCGTCAAAGCAATAACATTTGTTAATAATACGCCGGCCGTTTAAACTCATCAAATTTATATTATAATTGACCTGTATTTCAGCATTCAAATTTTCATTTATTCCCTTGACTTCAATGATCCTGGTCGTTTTTACCAAATTTCAAGATCGTACCTGACTTCAGATATGGCACCTCGCAAATTGCCGAGGTGTGTCATGTTCTCATCCTGCCTGCTGGTACTGGTACATGCAAGACGATTTGACTCTCATATACTTTATTTAATAATATGAGAGGTTTTAATATTAGCTCGAGGCTTCTTTCACCATTCATGCCAAAGCAGCCAGGCAGACCCAACGGTAGCCGGTTCGCGTCTCCTCATGATCAAACAGCACTTGAACTTTACTAGTACCCCATCGCCAACGACCCCCACAAAACATTTCGAGGAGGATGAGCGGCGGTCTTTCGGCCGTGTCAGTCTCAATTCCAAGCTGGGAGAGACCCGATTGCTTCAAAGTCCCGGCCTATACATGCCGCTGGGGTTGCCAGTGGTGCATAAGCTTCATGCTGAGCCTTTGTGCATGAGGTTTCAATCTGACTGGGCGATCTATTGAGAACCTTGGAAGCTCTGCTTGGTACATTGATATGGCGGAGGTGCATCTGAGTGTTCCGAGGGCTTCGATTGGTCCGAGAGGGATTCAATAACTTCTGTGACCATTCGAAATCAACTTGGAGGATTTAGGACGGAGAGAAAAGGAGGCTGGCATCTATTGAGCTTTTTTTTTTGGGGGGGGGGCTTGGGGTTGTTGCGCGGCGTTGAGCACTACCATTTCAACATTTGTTGTCCAAGATGTTGGAGTCGTTCATTGACATATTCCAATTTTTGAGGATTAGACGTCATCATTCATTCACATACTAGCTGCATTCGTGTTTCAGACGGGGGTAACGATGTCAGCTCAGCTCAACCTATTCTATCTCTAAAATCTCATATTCTTCATCAAAGACCAAATTGGAGTCCGTCTCGAACTGTATTCCTGGGATCCCGTGATCACGCCCTACATCGTCGTAGTTTGCTGTAAACCACCAGGCAACTCTCTTCAAATACATTGTTAGAAATCGGATCTCAGAGCCCAGAGACTGGTGTAGGGTCACATGCTTGCATACCTGGCTGTGCTGAGAGCAGTCAAACACGCTCGTGTCACTCATTACCGTCGGGTACTCATGGACCTCACGGTCCCAAGAATGATTCGGGGGGTCCACGGGGACGACCGACGACAAATCCAAATGCTCGTGATCCCACGGATTGTCCGCAACTCCCACGGTAATGTTTTCGACGTGTGTATCACTTTCGATTCTGCCCAAGTGAAAAGTTACAGTCTTCAATATTCCTTCTCGTGAATCGTATATTCTCGATATGGATTCCTTGTCGCGGGGATCCCAACGGCCCAGGATTTCAACACTCGAGTCAGAGTGGATTATTTGCGACCCAGCGCATCCGCGCACCCAGCCCTCGGGAGACTTGATCATCTTCACACGCACATCGAGGGCTTCTACACAATTTAATGATGCTGTAGACAGGCAGTATCGCGTCTTGTCCCACCAAAGGTGTTGGATGAAATTCGGCGACGGAAGCGTGGGGCCCTGGATATGGATCGGCAAGGGTGGAGGCTTGTCTGCTTCGTCGCTGTCTGGCAGGACGGACGCACTCTGGCATACACCAAAACCGCGGATAGTCTTCAAATTGCGAGTGTACCGGGGTACATCGAAGGCCAGTCCGTGAATCTTTGCTGGCCGTCCCATGCCGAGGCGAACCCATGCTGAATTCCCAACCTCATTGGATATATCAAACTGTTCATACAGTTTATAGGCTCCGAAATATTGAATCCGGCCCATGTTTGTACCTAGCTTCATTTGCAAAGCAACAGTCAGCATCTATCTTTCGTCTAGGGAAAGGTGAATCTCACGGCAAGTACTCCATCAAGAATGCGGGAGCGTGCTTTGACATGTAGCCAAGCTGATGTCAGATATTCCCCTTGCCGTAGAGGAAAATGGATCGGCACCCCAGGGCCATGGTAAGTTTCCACACTTTTGGTCTCCTGATACTCTGTTTCGCCAAACATAGAGTCAGTCGCTCCGTGAGAAACAATGCATAAATGCCCCTGAACACAGGACTCATATAGACTGTTAAGCCAGAAGTATATGCTGCGCCAGAACTGAGTGGAAGATATCGGCATTGTTTCCAGTTTGGGTAATGGTGAAGCACTTCAGGACTTAGTGGCGTAAGGAGCCGTCTACTGGTCCCGGGCTGGGGAGAGTCCCCATACCACATTGCACGAGTCTTTCCAGGACCGGAACTGCCTGAACTTGTGTCGATACGGATGACCTGCCATTCCTATGTGAAGATCTCGTCAGAACAACTAGGGGAACCTCATTGGCGCTTTTGAACTGTTGTTCCACAGCATCTCTAGAGGTATCTCACATTTGTGACAACGTTCAGCTCAGCCAGATCAGAGCAATAAACGGTCCCTATCCAGCAAGATGTTGAGTCGCCTAACCACGGAGAGAAGGATCCATCTTCGTAGGAGATGCGAATACCTCGGAGACCGAACCAGCCCAGAGCAAACTGCAGTCCCCGAACAGCCTTGTTCGCCATATCTATGTGTGCTGGAGATCCCTCGAGTGGCTGGAGGGCCAAGTCGCTCAGATAGACTTGGCCCAGGATATCGGTGGTGCAACAGTATAGGGCAGCATGTGTTCCATCCCTGCCTACTTGTAGAGGCTTCGTCTTCAGCTGAAGTGTCCGGCTGGGTCGAGTTCGCAGACGGGGAAGTATTTCTGAGAGGAATGATTTCGTCTGAAGTAGAGAAGCGACCATGGTACCTTTCAAAAAGCCCATGATCTGAAATTGTAGCTCCGCCGGTAGAAGACATACTTTGGAGAGAAGTTCTCCCAAACTTGTACCTCCATGAAGTAGCTCAGCATGGGACAGCATTGCGGGAATCGCAGTTCTTCCAGGGTAGTGGTGATATCCCACAGAGCGATCGTATCTTCGAATCTCGAACGGCCGTGTCTGTGTGGCCAGGCGGGACCAATCTAGGAATGTTGGATGGAAGCTCGAAAACGCGACCTTCCAACAGTCCCTATGCGAGAGAAAGACCATGCTGTCTGGTCTGCATTTTGGACAATAATCACCGCACAGGGTCTGCCGATCACACGGTTCAATCGACAGCTCTTGAGATAGTGCGTTTCTAGACCAAAATCGCATCTTGTTCGGGTAGCGCAGTTTGGTCTTTTGGAGATGAGTGGACTGTAGCTGCTGTCGAACAGATCCATCATGAGCAGGGAAAGGCAAGACTAGGAGAAAATGTGAGCAAATGCTCACACGAGACCTCAGGCGCTGAACATACCGGAGACCAGGTGGCCTTTCCATTCCGGATATGTTCGTTCACCCCGAATATTCCAGTCGGGCTGCGGCAGTGTTTCATGGCATAAGAAACAGCGCAACAGCATTCCCACGTGCATGGGCTCCGTGCTTTTGAGCCCATTGGTGTCGGTCATCGTAGTTGAAATCTGTTTCTCACAATTAGAGTCCGTAGCGAAGTGGCCAAGGTTTGGTGGTGGGGCCAAATGTGCAAGAATAAGAATCGGCGCAAGCCGCTGCCTGTTGAGCATGCGGCACGTCAAGCACGTTGGAGGCACACTCAGCAGCAGGGCCACCCGAGGTCAAGGCCCCACAGAAGGCCCCGCAGGAGCAGAGGCCCCTACAGAAGGCCACACTAAGTAGTCCAGCAGTTTGGTGGCCTCAGCCGAAGGAGGCAGCAATTCACATGTCGCCTTCGACCGCTGTCAGCAGAAAGCGAACTGCCTCCCCCCTAGTTAGTGTTTGAGCTATTCTGCCACGC
Source organism: Diaporthe aspalathi (assembly GCA_001447215.1). Taxonomy (NCBI): domain Eukaryota; kingdom Fungi; phylum Ascomycota; class Sordariomycetes; order Diaporthales; family Diaporthaceae; genus Diaporthe; species Diaporthe aspalathi. Next base: position 66,211 of record LJJS01001611.1, read on the forward strand.
GAAGAAAAAGAAGAAGAATGTTAAGGGAAGTTATCACTGCATGGGCGCACATAAAAGAAGATTATTTTATACCCAAGACTGTACTTAATGCCTGTACCCACATCTATTTTATAGTCGTACGTAGATGTACCTCTGTACCCTCATTGATTTTGCTCAGCGAGTCTACCACGCCTTCTTAGGGGAGAAAGATAAAACATCTATCACCAATGACAAGATTAAAGAACAGCTCTATGCGCTAATGCGGTTTAAGATTCAGGTTACGTGTCTCAGAGACCTGACAGGAGAAAAAGAGATAAGGCCTCAAGATAGTGTAAAGTCTACAATTAACCCTCTAGTTTCCCAGAAATTGACCTGAAATCAGATATTCGCAGAGCAAAGACGGAGGGTGTTGATGGATATGCAGCCGGCACCTTTTACACAAATAGCTCCCAGCACCGATGATAATCCGCCTCACTTCCGTCATTGCATGATCTTTTAAGATAATTAATGGTGATGCTCGTATGCCTTGCTATCGGAGGAAGCTATTTCAAGATCGATCTGGCCACCGAATAACACAGCTCAGACAGGCTCTGGTCCTTGAGGATATTCAAGACGGACACCTCAACCCCAAGCTGCTTTATGAACCAGTACCTCACCTCGACCGCGATGAGGGAGTCCACCCCGAGACGGAAGGCGGGCTTGCTGGGGTCGAGGTCTGCTTCAGGGAGTGACAGCGACTTGGCCAGCTTCAGTATCAGGCCCCGTGTGATGACTTCCGCCGCCTCCTCCTCCGACTCTGCAGCGCGGACCTTGGAGACGTAATCCACCTCGTCATCTCTCACATGCCCGCCGCCGCCCGCGGCATCAGCCGCACTGTCATAGGTGGCGCCGAGGCGGTGCAGGTTGCGGAACAGCGGCTTGGACATCCAGGCGACGGTGCTCTGGTCGCCCTTCTCCCACAGCTGCTTGGGGCTGTCGACGACGTGGATGACCTCGGCGGCGCCGGGCCGGCCGTAGTCGTAGTCCCGGTCGCAGACGGCGTCCAGCAGGCCGAGGAACTGGTCCTGCGTCACGCCCGTGAACCCGGCCCGCAGCGCGGACTGGACGAAGAAGTGGTTGGAGTTGGCGAGGCCGGCCTCGAGGATGAGCCCGAGGTCCACGGTGATGCCGCGCATGCCCCTCTCGATCCGGTGCCGGGCCAGGGAGCCTTGGTATGTGTTCCCGGCCGCGTAGTTGCTCTGCCCCCCGTTGCCGTTGACGCCGGCGAAGGAGGACAGGAAGATGCAGAAGTCAAGGTCCTGTGGGAGGAGCTCGTGCAGGTTCAAGGAGCCGTAGTACTTGGGCTCCAGTGGCTCTTTCCACACCTTGGCTGTCATGTTGTCCATGAGTTCATCCTAGAGGAGAGAGAGATGGAAGTCAGCATTGGAAACCATATTGAAAGAGGGAAGAGGATAGCGCAGGTTAGGATTGACGTACATGCAGAACCATAGCGCCTTGTATGCATCCTTTGATAGGGGGGAGAGTACGGCTGCACTCTTGCAATGCCTTCTCCAAAGCATCCCGGTGAGCAATATTGCAGGCTGGAGCAACGATCGTGGCGCCGGACTTTGCGACCTCCTGAATGAACTTTTGAGCTGCCTGGTTTGCTTGCGCACCCGAGCGGGACAGGAGGATGAAGTTCCTGGCTCCACGACTCATCATCCAGCGCACGATCTCGCGCGAGAGACCGCCGAGGCCACCAGCGAGAACATAAGATGCGTCAGCCCTAAAACTGTAGGCCGGCCGCAACATTGGCCGGTAGAGGACCTGCGCTGGTTCGGACCAGTCGATGACGGTCTTGCCGATGTTCTTGCCGCTCTGGAGGTAACGCATGGCGTCTTCAAATTTGGCCGCTGGGTAGACATGTAGCGGCCACGGCTCATGAACCTCGTCGGGGTATTTGGACCACATATCCATGACGGCTGTCATGACCTCCTTCATGGTCTCCTGCGCATGCTCCACGACCACGTACATGTCCACGGCCGAGAAGGTGGCGTTCCGCTCAAACGGCTCCATTGTCAGGCCTGTCTTCTGGAGGATGTCGGCCTTGCCGATCTCGACGAAGCGCCCAAACGTCTTGATGCACTTCCAGCTCTGTTGCAACAGCTCGCCCCCCAGCGAGTTGAGAACGACGTCCACGCCGCGTCCGTTGGTAGCGTGCATGATGTCGTCGACAAACGAGGTGTCGCGACTGTAGAAGATGTTCTCCGGGGGGATGCCGTACATGTCCACCAGGAGGTCGCGCTTCACGTCACTGCTGACTGTGACGTATATGTCCTTTACGCCACGCTTTTTCGCAACCATGACTGCGACTTGGCCGACACCACCAGCCGCTGAGTGAATCAATATCGACTCTCCGGGGCGGATACGGGCGATATGGTCGAGTGAAAACACAACTGTGCTATAAATCACAGGGATCGACGCGGCAATTGTGAAGGACATGCCGTCTAGCATGGCTTGGGTGAGCAGTTCAGACACGCGCACGTATGTGCTGAAGGCCCCGGTCATTGAAACAAACATGACGCGGTCACCGGGCTTCGTGTATTTGCAGTTGGGGCCGGTGCGTGTTATGACTCCGGCGCCGTCATAGCCGAACCCATGAGATGGGATCTGGCCCAAGGCTATCATGACATCCTTGAAGTTCATGCTGGAAGCCATGACCTGGATTTCAACCTCGCCGTCCCCGAGAGGCTCACCGGAACCTGCTACTTCCTTGAAGTACAGCGTGTCCAGGAGGCCGGGGTTTCTTATGGACAGGCTGATATGCGTCTGGACTTCGGGGCCGATTGTGCATGTTTGCATCTCGGGAGTGTGAGTTCGCGAGGTGATGATGTCGTTCAAGCGACCGTTAGGTGCCACCCTGGGGATATGGAGGACGCCCTGCACCTCGGCGAGCTCTGATTCAGCCCAGCTCCCTTTGTCGTCTTCGGCGGCACGTCGCAAGACAGACGTGATGAGGCGGGCGCTGTGCGTTGCATCCTCGGAGACTCGAGGCTGAGGACAATGACGCCCTGGTCGCCGCGCTCTGTGCAAACTGTCCTTGCAAATCCGAGCGAGATGTCCGCCTCTGGACGTCGGGCTTGAGGTCCTCCTCCGCTGGTGACCCATACCACCCGCCGCGAGTGCATCGCACAATGCTTAATGGCCGACATGTCCTCCTCGCTAGGATCCCGGAGGATGCAGTCGTCAGCTTCCAGTACCGCAATTGTGTTCGCTCCTGCTAGATCGACTCCATTCATTTGACTGAGATTGGTGATAGTAACCGAGTGGTCCGTCAGCTGGCTTTTGATGGTCTCTGCCAGTTTCATCTGCAATGCTGAGTCGTCCTTTTTGACTATATACGTCGTGGCACGCGGACATTCAACTCCTTCTGTCGCTGCTGGCGCCGTCTCGACTGCCGTGGCGACCAAGGTTGACAGGCGATGGTAGGGCAGTCTATCGTGGTCTTTGAGCTGCAGGTCGGTCCCTGAGAAACATGCCTCCTTCAGGGCGTCATTCCATTGTGTGTCAGTAAGGAGTGGGCCCTGGTTGGGGAATACCCAGGCCGAGGAGCCGCTCAAAGCTCGCAGCCACCAGCCCGAAAGCAGCCCAAATATGAAGTTCTCGCGAGCACTTTGGGGGTTAGTAATCTCGACCATAATGAATTTGCCGCCGGGTTTCAGTAAGCGCCTGACGGAACGAAGGGACTGAGCGAGATCGCTGGTTGCATGTAGCACATTGCCAGCAATGACAACGTCGTAGGAGCCTTCTTCGAACCCTTGAGGTATGGGGTCTTCCTCCAGATCCAGCTTCTTATACTTCATGACACCGGAGTACTCTGCGAATCGTTCCTGAGCTTTTTCGAAGAAGCCAGGCGAAATGTCTGTGTACATGTACTCCGCGATACTAGAAACAAGCGATGTCAGGACATAGCTATAGCCAATGAAAAAGAGGAATTGCGGTGTGCTTACCGCGGTGTCTTGCTTCCATCGCCTTGGTAGTAAGTCAAGTATGGCAAGACTCCAGCTGCCGAGCTGCCAGTGCCTGCGCCGACTTCGAGGATCCGCAGGTAGGGGTTCGCGTGAGCCAAGATCTCAACATATGCCCCGACACGGTCACAATGGACCTGGAACACTTCGGCCGAGTAATATTCTAACCAGAAGGTCGAACCCATAAGCAAGCAACTTGCAACAAGACGGGTGAAAAGTTGAGTCACTTACCTTGCATCAATGTGCCCTCGAAAAGGATCTGCAATGCGTTTGCTTGACCTGTGAGAATCGAAAACAGATTTTGGCCGACCCTTCTGACCAGTTGCTCCGTAGGCTCCGCAGCCTCTGCCGATAACAATGCCTGAAGATCAAGACATTGACGGTCACGGGTATCTTGGCCATACTTTTCCACATGCCGGCGCATCCAGCGGATATATTCAGTAAGGTGATCGGTGGGATACTTGAACTCGGCATTCTCGAGTCGCTTGAGAGTCTCTGTCACGAAATGCATGACCAATGCATCAACTCGGTCGATGCAATTCTTATCGGGAAGGGCAAATCCCTTAAAAGGATTGTTCATCAGGAACTGGTACGACTCGTCGTTGGTCATCAACGAGAGATCGACGTTGTACGCGAGCTGGTAGCACGCCGGAATTGGCTTCTCGCTCTCTGCGTCGTCCAGGCTCGTGATGGCCGTGCCACGTTCCCCACGGATGATGACCATGGGCTCGCGGGTCTGGGAATGAAGTGCCACTGTGTCGCACTCGCACTCCCGGAAGCCACGCATGGTCTCGGTGGTGGCCGCATGGAGCTTCGCGCTGCCCGGCAGCTCGAACAGCTTGTGCGAGATCCACATCTCCCGGCAGTGAGTAAACATCATGGCGGGGATGGAGCGAAGACCACCGGCTGAGACGGATACCATCTGGAGATGGCATAATGCGTCTAGGGTGGTGGGGTGGATGACACAGGGGTCCTCGTCTGCGTATTCCATCTTCTGGGCGTAATCTCTCGTTCTTACCGAAGCAGCAGCCCGCCCGTTGATATCGTAGGAGATGTCGGTCAGCCTCGCAAAGTATGGCCCGTAATCCATGCCATGCGTGCGGATGTTGCCATACATCTGGTCAGGATAGGTCTTGAATTTGCAAGCATCGACGATCTCGTCGTGCTCGACGCGAAGACGATCAAAGTCACGCTGTTGGCGCCGAAGAGAAACCTCATTATCAGAGCTGATGGTCTCAACCTCAACCTTGATACTTCCATGTGCGGCCTCTAGCCACTCGTCTGCGGCGCCTAGAGTGAAAACACGCCAGTCGTACCACTTCTGCAAGGTATTATTGATGTTGTCGCGACGCTGACGCATGTGGAGCTGCGCTTCGCTGGTACGCTCTGCATCGACAGAGATGGAACGAAGGAATCGAACATCAGCTACCCGATAGCCAGTGATGCGTTGTGGCTTGTTCTGACTCTGGTTCTGCTGTTCACTCTCCGTCATTTGACGAGCGCCTTCTACAGCCATGACGATAATGCCCGCGCCTGGGTATACCGATGTTCCGTTGACGGTGTGGTCCAAGATCCAGGGGTTCTCGGCGGCGCGGATTATATGCCGCCAGCTAGCCTCGTTGGGATTCCAGTCCCGCGCAGGCAACCCGAGCAGCCCATGCCGTCGATACGGACGGAACGCGAAGCCTGACGAGAGACGGCTTTCAGCCCAATCCAACCTCGCGCGGCTGAAGGGGTATGACGGTAAATCAGCAACCACTCTCGGCTCGCGGGTGGCTGATTTATCGTCAAGCTTTGCTGAAGCATCGAAACAAGATTTGTTCACGCCTGCCAAGTCGACGTCGACACCTGTGCACCAGAGCTGGCCGATAGCGCCCAGGAGAGAAGAAACGGAGTCCTTCTTCGAGTCCAAAGTGTTGACGTATTGGTATTTCTCTTTGCTGAGAACCTTCAACGTGTCTTGAACAGGTCGCCTGAGTGCCGCTTGAGGACCGATTTCGACGAAGAAGTGCGAAGCGTTCCGCGCGGCCTTCGCGGCAGAAGATTCTTGTACGACGCTTTCTATCGCATCCGCGAAGCGGACGGGGCTGACAAGGTTGCGCACCCAGTACGATGGCGTTTTGAGAATCCCCATGTCAGTCAACCGCCCAGCCGTGACAGAGGAGAAGAAAGAAGTGGGCCGCCCTTGGTCCTCGGACAGCCCGCCGTGGAGCGCTTTGGAGAGCATCCGCTCGTACTCATCGGCTGCATCAGACATAACCTTGGAATTGTGGTATGCGACCTGGACGTCTAGCCTCCGAACGAACACCTCATCGTCCTCGAGGCGTTGGTAAATCTTATCAAGAGCATCGGCCAGGCCGCTGATGGTGACGTTGATGGGGCTGTTCACACAAGCGACAGAAACACGGTCGGCCACTCCCTCTTCGACAAGATATTTTTGCGCCGCCTCTTCACTGAGGCCAACCGACATCATACCGGTCTTTGGTCGGTCAGTGTCTGATGCAAGTGTCTCAGATACAACGCCACGGAAGTAAGCAATCGTCCAAGCCTCTTCGCGGCTCAGCGCCCCTGCGCAGTACGCAGCGGCAATCTCGCCGCTGGAATGACCCGTGACACTTGCAGGAACAATATCCCAGCTTGTCAAGAGATCGATCAAGGCAACTTGAATGGCAGTCGTCAGGGGCTGGGCAAGCGCAGGCTGCCCGATCCTGCTGCCCGTATCCGGGGTCAGCTCCAACTGTTGTATCAAACCCCATTCACACCCAAGTTCCTGGCGCAGATATGCATCTGCCTGGTCCAATGAACGATGGAAGGGATCAAATTGAAGCAAGTCTAGGCCCATGCGAGCCCACTGTGCCCCCTGACCCGTGAATACAAAATGTAGCAGAGGGGCGATATGGCTGGCGCGTACCGCTGGTGCCAGAGTCTCACCGACAACCAGATCGGACTCATGAGACTGATCGACAATGCCGAAGGTACGCCATGGGTGATGAGTGCGATGTGCGGATAAGGTGTGAAGGATATCGCTCATGTCGTTGGCGCGGCCCACGGCGGTTTTCAGGTAATCAGAAAGGCTCTTGGCAGCTCGGGCTGGGCCATCTTCATCAGCGGCTGAGAGCGGCAGTATGGCTTTCCTCAGCCGAGTTTCCACTTCGGAGCCACTCAAGGAGATGCTTGTGGCCGAAGAGGACAGATCCGGCTGTGCCAATGGTGAGAATGACGGGGTTGCCACGTGGCTGTCGTCCGGTGTTGCTGAGGAGGAGCTGGCGGATGACGGCTGGTCCTCCACACCAACCTCTTCGGGGATATGTTCAATTCGGAATGTGAGCTCGCGTACCGGAACACCTTGTGAGAGGTCCACCGACTTGTGAATACCCACAAGCCCATGTAGACGTAAATAGTTGTAGGCGTCGTCCATGATGACGTGGCCGTTGGATCCTCCGTAGCCAAATGAGCTCACCGAAGCCCTTCGCACGCCAGTCGATGGCCAGGGCACCGCCTTTGCTGGGAACGCCAGTTTAAGCTTCTCATGGTCGATAGCTGGGTTGGCCTTCTCGAAGTTGCAAATCGGAGGTATCACTGCCTTCTCTAGAGCTAGAACGGTCTTAATGATGCCTGCAAGCCCACTGGCGCCCTCGAGGTGACCTATGTTGCTCTATATGAGACACATTATTAGAAATCGTATACAGTGCGTTTTCGGGTAGGAAACTTAGTACTCACCTTGACCGATCCAACATATAGGGGCCGCTGGCTATTTCGGTGTTCGCCAAACGCCTCACCGATGGATGTGGCTTCAATAGGATCACCAGTCGGGGTTCCAGTACCATGCGCCTCGACGTAGTCGGTAGCCGCGAGATCGATGCCCGCCGAGGAATATGTACCACGTATTAGCCTGATTTGTGCGTCGGAGCTCGGCTGTGTGATACTAGGCGTGCGGCCGTCTTGGTTCACGCCTGTCGCCCGTATGACTGCGCGAATCACATTGCCGTCTCTGAGTGCAGTGCGCAATGGCTTCACCAGGACAGCACCGAATCCTTCACCACGGGCGTACCCGTTGGCCTTGATGTCAAAACTGTAGCAGCGGCCATCAGGGCTGAGAAACCCTGCGTCGTCCAGTGGGATAGTCAGCGACTCCGGCGTGAGATATGTATTGCCGGCCGCCACCATCGCCATCTCGCTCTCGCCGAATAAGACACTCTGGCAGGCGAGATGGAAGGCGGAGAGACCCGCGGAGCACGCCGTATCAACAGTGATACTAGGACCTCTGAGGTCATACGCATGGCTAATTCGGTTCGCCAACACTAGACAACAAATCGTCAGCTCGGCCTGTCGCAGCTTGTGGTTGGGCGAAACGGAACCTGGCCGCCTGCGAGATAATACTTACTACTGCTGCCTGAGCCTGTGGCATGGTATCGACTCATGGCCTCGATGTCCCGGGCGATAAAGGCGTCGTAGTCTTTGCCGAAACACGCGACAAAGACGGCCGTGTTGGAGCCAACCAGTGACGGCAGGGGGATACCCGCATTCTCAAAGCAGTGGTACGAGCTTTCCAGAAGCCCGCGCTGTTGAGGATCTAGGACCGATGCCTCGGCAGCGGACATGTTGAAAAATGAGGCATCAAAGGCCCGCGGGTCCTCGGCCATGAAATGGGCATCAGTTACACGGAACTATATATTTTCAATGTTAGCCTGAGGAAATCACATGAGTAAACTGGTGAAAAATTCAGGGCACTGACACTATCCAGCCTATTCGGATCCGGATGATAAAATGCTAAGGTGATCTCAGTCAGTCTGCAGGTTGTGGAGGTTAATCGAGGAGCTCACCGTCCACGTTGAATCGATCAGCTGGGACCCTGGATGCCGCTGAGCGGCCCTCCTGCAACATCTCCCAGAATGCCTCTGGAGTCGTGGCATCTTGTGGGAACTTGACGCTCAGGCCGATGATGGCCAGCTCATCTAATGGATCTCTCCCAGTGTGCATGGTGAATTTCGAAAAGTCTTGACCCAACAGCTCTGTTTCGCTCCGGCAACCGCTGAGTATTGCTGTGGGGTTTGAAGGATAATAAAGTCGTCAAGAAAGAAGCCGGCTGTTTGTGTTGGACAGATAGTGGGCAGACCAAGAATTCTGGCGCATATGACCTTTCTCCTCTTGACGTGTATGTGGGCCGAGTCTTCTTAAAGCAAAAATGCAGGGTGATCTCGTCCGGCTCCTGGAACTCACAGATCAAGTACTATCTGTTCTTGTCCAGGCTAGAAAATGCCGTTCTTTATAATATCATATGGCATCAGCATCTTACGCCCCTGCATACATATTAAAGTATTCTCTCAATGCATATAATGGTTCATTATTGAGATATTCAGGAAATAAGAGTCAAGTTATCCACTCAAGACAATCAAGACATGTTTATTCTTATTTCGTATTTATAAAGCATGATATATAGATTGTATAACTGCTGAGCCGTAACAAATTTGCAATTCTGCAACCAAATCCTTGAGACTGCCTCATTTAGCGCATACCACAGGGTGTTCACATGGCTAATTGCATATCTTGGCGGGGCCCATCCGTGCAGATGCGGTGTGAATCAGGTAGTGGGTCCCATACGCGTACTTAAGTACGAGGCTATACGAGGCTATACTCAATACGTCCTTTGGTCCGTGATCTTGCTCATGTCGTTAGTTGAGGCATGCATAAGCGGCAACACCGGGCCCTTTGGATGCTCCGAGTAGCGACCAAGTGGCTATCTCCTCGCAACGGTTTCAAACTGGGTGGCAATCGGCGACTCAAAATGGTGGAGCTATTGATTTGTAAGAACCTCCTTAGTGTTTCCGGTCATGCTAGGCTGAAGGGGCTGGGCCTGGGCATATCATGACTTTCATGGTTCTTGAGTCGTAAAGACAACACCAGACACACCGCATTTACCTAGTCAGAAATCCATGATCATGAGTAGTTACCTATGCACGTTCTGTTTGCAAAGGAAGTCGGCTAGTCCGAGATCGTAGACAATTGAACGGACAACATCCGAGATGTAGCCTGGGGTGGTATGATGATTCTATCTTATCCATTGACTATGACAGAGTCAATACGCCAACTGCGTTTGACTGGTTGATTTGTCAAGTTTTTGTCAGCTAATGTCCTGCGCCCATTTGAGCTTTCTAAGTCTTTTCATTTTCAAGAATCAACACTCCGGGACAAGGGCCACTCAGCAGCAACGCCATCAACAACATGGGCACAGTTATGTCTCTCTTTTCCTTACTACGTGCTGCCGTCGCGCATCGCCTGGCAAGCAGTGACGAGCGGCCCACTACTGCCGGAGCGGCTGTGTATAATCCTCTATTCCTGAGTCTGGTCTATGACAAACTCGTCCTGGGGCTGTACTGCACCTACATTTGGTGTTGTCCAGCCAACATCTTGCAAAACCTGTACAATACTCTCATTGCAGAATCCCAGAAGCCCGCGGCGGAGACACCAGTCGCCGGGAAAAGAATTCTTGACGTCGGCGTGGGCACGGGTTTCTTCCTCGCGTCAACACCGCTACCTGAGAACACCTCGGTCACTCTTTTTGACCTCAACCCTGCATGCCTCGAAGCAGCATCGTTAAGGTGCAAACAGTCACACACTGGCCTTCCGGGTCTCAAGATCGGGACGGTGTGCGGCGACTTCCTTGCCCCCGCCGGCGACCCAAACTCCATCCACCAGAAACTTCAGAAACAGCCTGAGCAATTCGACGTTATCATAACTTCCATGCTATTGCACTGCGTTCCCGGCCCACCTCAACGCAAGGCCGTGGCTCTAGCATCTCTCGCGAATCTTGTTGAACCGCAATCTGGGGTGCTAGCCGGAGCCACCATCTTAGGTGATCGGGCGGATGGGGTGCAACACAATCTGCTTGGGCGGTTTTTGTTATTCTGGCATAATGCTCTGGGAATGTTTGATAATCAGGGGGACGATGTTGTAACTCTGGTCGGGGCTTTGCGCAATAAATTCCACGATGTCAAATGGGAGGTTGTTGGAACGATTTTTATCTTCCAGGCGCGCCAGCCAAAGAGAGATTAAGATACTTTGCTATAGAAAAATGGTCACCTTGAAAATAATTGTCGAGAACTGCAGTTGATTCTTCAATGTATATTATAACGAAGCAGCAAATTCTACCAGCAATTGACCGATGACCTCACACTGGCAAGTGGACTGGGAGTTGTTGAATCTTAGCTACACACTCGACAAAATGGCCTATTAATGTGCAATGACCCGGAAAGACTATTAGAACCTGCAGAATTCTGGTAAGGAGTTCGAATTCATATGAATCGTCAACGAAGTGGCTACCATGACAGTATGCTAAGAAAACACCTCCTCAACATACCTGCCCTCCCACTGAGACCCACTGTTTGGCGCCAGCTTTCGCCTCCATTCTGACAGTTTGACCGGGCTCTCGAAATTCTCTTGTTCTTCTTCACCCGTCGCTCCTGGCCCCAAAAGCAGAGGCCCGAGAAGCTGCCACAACTCGTCCGCCACCTTCTTTCCAGCACAAACGCGTATGACAGCCCCTTTGTTCTTCCACAGATCCAGGATCAGATCTTTATGAGCATACACCGCACCTGTCACATATTTAGGCCACTTTCCCGTGCCTTCACGGCTGTAAGCTCGCCGCACAATGACGACGCCTTCGCTCTCAGCCTGGCTCAGCTCCTCGAAGTACATGTCGTCTATATTGTGACCCCTACAGCCATAAAAGAGACAAGCTGGCAGTCCCGATGCTTCGGGGACTTTGGCTCCCGTATCGCGTCCCTCTTTAGCTCTCAAAGATAGCTCCTGGATGACGGCGCGGAAAGGAGCCAGCCCCGAGCCCACGGCAATCATGATGAGAGGAAGGCCTGCCTGATTTCCAGACTGCTTCGCTCGGAAAGCTGGATTCGCGCTGACTTTAGCGTAGATGACGTGCCCCTTGCCCATGTTGGCCAGATAATTCGATGCCATACCGCCCGGCACTGTTGACACCGTGAGCGTCCCGTAACCGCGTTTGGTGACGGGCGCAGATGAGATGGAATACGTGCGAGGCCGCATTGGAGCTGCAATCCGCAAGAGTGTGGGCAGTGTGAGACTGTACGCAGGGATGAGCTCCAATAGACGCGGTAAGCCAATGCGAGGTGCGCCATCAGCCATCAGCTCGGCGAGCTGAGATTTCGACTCGTCGTCTTCGACTGCGGCTGCGAGGACTTGCAGGTGTTTCGGTGTCAATATGGCCGGCAGTTCCAGGTAGGCCCCAAGGAGCTCGGCCACGCCGAGCCTTGTGCCATCTTGAACGCCCAGAGCACGTCCCGAGCCGATGGTCACCTGAGTATCCCACGCCATACCAAGGCGGTCCAAGAGCATGTTCACGACGTGTGAATCGTTGCAAGGAAGTACCAAAAGATGATCCCCTGGGGTATAGTCAATGCTTGTATCCGCCGGGAATCGAAGCTCGAGGTGATGCTTGGCCGGAATGGACTGGTCGGTGTTTATATTCGAGAGCCGCTCCCGCGCAGTCACAACGGCAGGGAAGAATCCAGGCCTGACTTGAGCGCGGGTAGCGTGGTTCAGTGAGATGGAAAGGCCGCTGCAAGGCGTGACTTCATGAACGTCGGTACCGACATTCATATTGTACTCTCGATACAGAGCAGGGAGTAACTGCTCTTCGTACCAAGTTGCAAAATCGGAGAACATGTCGCCTGTTGCGGCATCCGTGGTCCCCATTGGCACCAGGGATTTAGCCCCGGAGTCTGTCATCAACTGGTGCAGAAGCATGGGAACTTTCTGGTATGTGTCTTTCCAATCTGAATGGCCACAGGCGAAGACTGCGTATCTCAGCTCTGCCAGCGACGAAGATTGCGCGGCCATCTTCTCCAGCCACTTTACCATTTCGAGCGAGTTCGAGGCCGGCGACCCGTTGTACGATGCAGCAATCATGATGATCGGGGTCTCTGCAGATAATTGGCCAACTCCGGAGTTCAAGGTGTCCACAATGTGTGGCGCGAAGCCTTTGGCGACACATGTTGACGCCAATACAGAGGCCAACGCTTCGCAGGTGCCCGTGTTTGAGCCGTGAAGGATCGTAATGGGCTGCCCCCTTGGGGCCCCGTACGAGGCTCGCTGAGGCTTGGAAGATTGTTTCTCAGTGTTCTGCTGCAATCTGACGTTTGCAGAACCAGAGTCGACTGGTGCGCTCAGGTGAGTTGCCGTCAGTCCGTGGCGAAGCTTGACCTGCATATAAAAGCCGTTGGGCTTCACTGATAGGTCCGATCGTAGCTTCAGCTCATAGGTAGGGTCATCCTTCCTCAGATCAAAGCTTTGTAGCAGCTTGGCTAGAATCTGTTGCACATGATATCAATAAAAAGGACAAAAGTCATGGAACTTTGGCTGCCAAACGGGCATAAACTCACAATTAAAGATTCTTGCCACACAAATGTGCGCCCGATACACCCACGAAGTCCATTTCCAAAGGGCTTGAAGGCGTATTCACTCAACTTGGCGAACTCCTCCCGAAGCATACGCTCAGGCCTGAATTCGTGAGAATCATCCCCATAGTGTAAAGTGTCTCTCTGGATAACCTCGAGTGCGGGAGCTAGCACATCGCCCTTGCGGTACCGGTACTTGCCGGCCAGGATTCCATCACTGTACGGAGTGACGAAGAAGGTCGGCGCCGTAGGGACGAGGCGGAGGGACTCGCGCATGACTGCCTCTAGGTATGGCAGCTTCTGAATGTGGTTTATATCAAGGGGCTCAGAGCCGACGACCTCGTCGACCTCCTGCTGTGCCTTTGCCATTTTGTCCCGGTGGTGACAGAGATAATAGCATATTGTTGTCAACATGGCTGAAGTTGTCTCATGCCCCGCCGACAAGAAGGTCAGCATATTGTGGATGATGTGCTCATCACTGAGATGTGCACCGGTTTTTGGGTCCTGTCCAAACACAAGCGCAGAGAGTACATCCTTGCGCGATTCGGCTTCTCCTCGCTGCCGGCGTTCGTCGATCATATCCTGACAGACTTTGAACAAGTATCTGGTTGATTTTTTGAATTTCTGGTCCGCCCTGAAGCGGAGGTATCGAGCCGATTCCGGCAAAGTAGATCGCTTAGCTGCCTCTGCCAGTACAGCATCCACATTCTGCACAAATGGGTGAAGACTGTCGTTGCGGTAGAAGCTGTTGAAACGGAAGTCCAAACATGTAAGAGCCACAGTGTCCAATGTCAAGCGAGTGAAGTCGGACCCCGGGTCAAGTCTTGCTCCCTCCGGAGAGCGAGCCCTGGGTAAGTACAATCGTCAGAAATATTTCCCGTGAAATAAAGAAACAGTTTGACTTACCATTTCAGACACAATTGATCCGCAACGTCTCTCATATCATCGAACATGTCCCGGATCCTGAAGGTCCCGAACAGTGGAAGCAGAAGCCGATGTGCCACGCCCCAGGCCTCGTTGCCGTGAAAAGCCGTGAAGAGCCCATCTCCAGTGACAGGCCGCAGTCGTTCGAGTCCCATTGCCACAAATTTATAAAATTTGGTCTCGTCACATAGCTCACGGCAGAGCTCAGGGGTGCCAACGACGATGAATCGGTCCCCCAAGACCGACAGCGAGAAGAGAGGACGGTAACGCCATGCTAATGATATGACGGAGCCCACGAGCGCGTTGATGTCCAATTGCAGTGCATTACCCAGGATAGGAAGTGCTTAGACCGAGTTTCAGTTAGTGATTACATCGTCAAGGGGCACAATGGAAGTCGGATCTCACGTCTAGGGCCAGGGATGGGTTCCAACTTGAGGTCTTCATTCTCATCCTTGGCTTGACTTCTCTTCAGCGCGTACAGATAGATGATTGAGGCTATTATGCTCAGCAAAACAGCATTCCAAGTTAGGGGAATGCCCAGTTGCTTCGGTAACGGCGCCTCCATATTGTTTCTTAGTTTCAAGCAGCCCTCAAAAATAGAAAGTAATGACCTCGGGCCAAAGCTCCAGTCTCATCGGCTAAATTCCTACAGAGACACTCACAAGCAAAGAAAGTCAAGAAAATAAACCACTAAAAAACTCTTTGGTGAAGACAAAGAACACGGAGTGTCTCCGGGTCCGCGGTACAAGGCCTTACACGGCCTTGTGCCTACGGGTAAATTCGGACTTCCGACGGTCCCAGTGTACTGTATGGACCCCTAATCAGTCCTACCCATCGACATGACTACATCGCTGGACCATCGGCCCCATACTTCGAAGCGTGTCGGTGGGAACGTTTTGCCACGATTAGGTTTGAGATGGTACGGTGGAGGATATGTGATTCCTTGGCATGGAGTCTGGGACTGAATCGTCATGCATGTAAATGTTGAAGCCCCCTATCTGCTGACTCGAGCTCCATTAGTACTGCTAATTGCATATGCTAATGACGGAATATGTCTATTCGAAGGAACATTTTTCTGGTTTGCATCAGCTCGTCTGAGAGTGTGAAGAAAGGTAGTGCAATATTTCGTGACAGCAAGTCGAGCACTCTGCGGCCGGCACAGCTTAGAATCTGCACAACATTTTCAAAATCTAAACCATCAACTAGAAGCACTACGATTCAACATGGGGCCTCCACCGTTTACGACTGTAGAGACAGCGGCAGTCTTAGTCGTTTTGTCCATTTCCATCACGGTTCTTTATCGGCTTGCTTTGCCCAGGCCACTGCTGGGAATACCTTATAACGAAAATGCTGCTCGAAGCATACTGGGCGATTTGCCCGAGGTGGCCAAGTTCCAGAAGGAGACTCGCGAGTTCTGGATGTGGCTCACGCAGTTAGCGGAGCGGCTTCAGGCCCCAATCGCTCAAGTCTTCCTGCGGCCTCTGGGGAAACCGTATGTTATCGTCACGGACTACCGGGAGGCGCATGATATCCTCGTGCACCGGCACAAGGAGTTTGACCGCGCCGACTTCTTCAGAGACACCATGGGCCCGCTCACCCCGGATGCCCATATCCTCTTCAAGACGGACGACAACTTCAAATTGCACCGCAAGGTGATCGGGGACTTGATGAGCCCTGCCTTTTTGCAAAACGTCGCCGCACCCTCGCTTTATACCAACCTCTGCAAGCACATAGCCTTGTGGGAAGCAAAGTCTCGCTTGGCACAAGGCCATCCCTTTGAAGCTCTCGACGATATCTATTACAGCGCTTTCGACGCTGTCACCTCTTTCACTTTCAGTGACCAATTCACTCACAACGCCACCAAGTCGCGTGTGAGCCTCTACCAGTCGATGTCCGCCGATAAGATCCACCTTCCAACTGGCGCAGATGAGGCGGTCGTCTTCCCCAAGTCTCCTATTGTGGATGAGTTTGTAGAAGCATTCCGTGAGCTCGCTTTGGTGTATGAAGAGGTCCTGGCTTCTATGTGGCCTAGACTGCAGTGGTTCTTTATCCTGCGGCGTCCCAGAGTCCGGCACGCTGTGGAAGTCAAGGAATCGGTGTTCCACAAAGAGATTGAGGAAGGAATACAGCGTCTCGATGGTGGGAAGAACGAATCAAAAGTCAGATCGGCCATGGACCACATGCTATTCCGAGAAGCCACCATTGCTTCGAAAGAGGATCGCAGGCCAGACTTCCATCGCCGCACGATATATGACGAGGTGTGTTCCCCAGATTGCTCAGATTCAAGGTGTCAAGACCGAATGCTAATCCAGTCTCGAAGCTTATCACATTTATCTCCGCCGGGCACGACACCAGTTCAACAACTTTATGCTGGGGCATCAAACACCTTGCAGAAAATCCTTACGCGCAAGAAAAGATCAGGCGCCAGCTCTTCACGTCTCTTCCTGAAGCCAGAGCCGAGAAGCGCTGGCCAACTGAGCGTGAGATTCTCCGCACCCCTATGCCGTACCTCGACGCCCTGGTAGAGGAAATGCTTCGCCTAGCGCAGCCGGTACCCGGACTCGTTCGCCAGGCTACCGTGGACACCCAGATCCTCGGCCGCCACATCCCCAAAGGGACCGAGGTCTTCATGCCTGTCAACGGGCCCGGCTTCTTCAGCCCGGCTTTTGCCATCGATGACTCACTGCGCACCACGCAGTGCCTCGAGGCGAAGTCGAGGGTCCGCACGTGGCCCGAAGACGGCCACATGGCGGACTTCCGGCCGGAGCGATGGCTCGTGGCGGCACCTGCAGACGGCTCGGTGCCGCCGGAAGCCACCTTTGATGGCTGTGTGTTCGAACAGACCGCAGGGCCCATGATGGCTTTCAGCCTGGGCCCTAGGGGCTGCTTTGGTAGGCGGCTGGCATACGTCACGCTCAAGATCCTCACGACGCTCATCATGTGGAACTTTGAGCTTTTGCCCTGCGGCGAGAAGCTGTCGTCGTACAAGGCGCACGATATGCTTACGAACCGGCCGGACTTCTGCTACGTTCGCCTCAAGTCGCTGAAAGACGCTGCTTAGGTCTTCCCGTATCTTTTGACGTCGGGGCCCGTCAATGGAGCGCCGCGATTCATTATTTAGTGGAGACCAAATGAAACATCACTCATCATCCAAGCCAAGCCCAGCAGTGCACCGTGAATGCGTATCTTTGAAGTGTACTTGGTTAATTCAGAATTCGTGAATTCTGCCCCCAACACATCACCATGCAGTGAAATGATGTTTCTATTACGGGAATCTTGCTAAGGATAGTCGCCCTTTTCACTTTCCATTGCTGTCGACGTTTTGAGAAAGCTTCTTGCTCTAGATTTCTCGGCTAAAAGTTAAGCATGACTATTCTTCAGGTTTATGCTCTGAACAGTCATCTGCCTTTCAAGAACCAATTAATTGCTTCCTCCCTCTGCGGGTGCTTGTACATTTTCTCGACTAACCAACCCCTTATGATGGAATCCCTTCTCTCCCACTGCTCCAAGGTTACAGGAGGACGTAGGCCACATTCCTCGTGGAATCTCTGCTAACAAGAAAATACATCTACGAAGTAATTGACATGTAAATGAGACTCGAAGGACGAAGTCCGTTATTTGCTTAGTAAACCACTCTCCTGCTGCGCACAAATGGAGCCTTCGGTCTCCTGGTCAGTCCATCTCGAGCATCATAGCCCGCAAGCGTTTCCGGCACCGGCAGGAACTCAAAGTGCCATATCAACAGAGTCAGCGAATTACGGAACTCGAACAGGCCCATCCGCCGACCGAAACAGGCACGCTGGCCTATGCCAAAAGCCAAGAACGGGCCGGCGTTGGGGTCATACGCCACGGTTGTCTCGCCGGTCTTTGGGTCACGACTCTCGGCCAACCAGCGTTCGGGCCTGAACTTGGGTTTGTCCTCGTCGTCCCACTCCCCAGTCCGCGAGCCCTGTGGGGTCTGGTAGCGCAGTTTCGGGTCGATCTCCAGGGTCGGAGTCATGAGGCTCGGGCCGAGAGTGTGGGTAAAGATCGTCGTACCCTTGGGGATGTGGGTTCCGAGGATCTCGGTGTCGACCTCGGCGTCACGCGCCAAAAAGGGGATCGGCGTGCCGAGTCTCAGGCATTCGTTCATGACGGCATCGAGATACGGGATCTGCGTATGTGTAATCTCATTGACCGACGGCTCCCGCTTCTCGGCAAAAGCTTGTTTGTGGCTTGCGTGTAGAACCGAGCGGAGTTTCTTTTGCACATCCTGGTGGTTCGTGAGGTACTTGAGGGCCCAAATGAGGGTACTCGAACTGCTTTCCTGACCAGCCATAGTGAATCCAAAGACCTGGTTCAATTTTCAGTACAAATCTGACCTGCAGCGAGGCGATGTGAAGTTTTCTTACCTCTTCAAGGGTCATTGGGTTGACGTAACTTGGCTCCTTGCCCTCCTTTTTGGCGTAGCTTCTCACTCGGTTGACAATGAGATCGACGGCACTACGCAGCCAGCTGTCATCTTCACCATTCTCTCGGAGACGTTCCACAGCTTTTTCGATCTGGCTGGCGACTAAACCATCACGCCTGGCCCACGCTTTGCGAATTTTGCTCGTCTTGCTCAACCACCACCAAGTGAATGTGGGGAATACGCTTGACTGCAGAGTCTCCGCCATGTGCACCATTGTCAAGATGGCGTTCATGTCCTCATGGATCGGTGCCGATGGAAACTCCAGTGGAGCGTCTTCGCCGCGTCTTTCCGCTTTCTTGCGCAGGTTCAGGATATCTCTGTCCGAGAAAGCGTCGAGAGCCTCGATCTGTGAAACTACGGCTCGTTCAGGGTAGCTGTCGCCGTAGGTGAACGCCAACACCGCGTCAAGGGCTAGATAATCTACATAAAGGTCGATACGGAAGGGACGTCCATTGGATATGCGCGTCTTTGCCTCCCAAAGATCAATCTACCATGTCTTAGTTCTCTGCTCGGAAACCCAATAGAATCGGCGGAATGGACAGGAATAGTTTTACTCACAATATTGTGCACAGCTGTGTATATGTGTGGCGCGGCAACGTTGTGCAGAAAAGCTGGGACCATCAGGTCCGCCAGAAGGCTGCGCTGGATCTGCCATTCCTTGCCAGATTTCTTGAGAATGTGATGATGCTCTCCAGCACCACCCAGTATGTCTCGGAAGAGGCTGGAGCGGTCGAAGGTGTTCTTTCGGCTGATCATCATGGCCTGTACCTCGCCAAAGTCGGAGAGCAGCACGAATGGTTTGCCAAATGGACGCGGGAAAACCTGCAGGAGTGGCGCTCGGTGCTTCTCGACCTGCTTCCGGAACCAGTCCATCGGCTCGCCGGTCGTCGCGACATGTCGCGCGAAGTCAGGCATGTCGCCAAAAATCGACTTGACCACGCCATTATTGCACGGAATGCCTGGTATGGGTTTGGGCAACAATGTGAGACGGATGTAATAGAGAGCGACCCCAGCTATAGCAGCAATGGTAAGCCATAACGACAGGCCTCCATTCGTTTGGGGAAGTAAAAGCGACGCCATGATCTTGATTGACACTTAGCTGTCTCATGCGATGTGGTGTTGTCTTCCGGCAACGGTCTAGTCTTCACTCAAAGGATCAGCATCATTGAGCGTCCCCAATCCATATATGAGTCGCAATATGCAATTCAAAAATTGCTGCGCTGTGGTCATATTCGAGAACAACCGTGTTATTACCAATATCACTCTAAGACACATATGTTCTATTATCGTGTTTTAAGTGATATTTCCGTTCCATAAGCAGATTGATGATAGCTATAGTGTTATGTTACATATGTTGCCCACTGCGGCTTTGGGCTCTCCAGAATATGCGATTACCGGGATCAGCGTCAAACAGCAACACTTCCGACCATGATGCTCCATTACTACCCGATTGTTGGGTATTCATTAATCAGCAACCCCAGTTGCTATAACATGCGCACGGTCGAGATGCCTCGTATTGCTTTCGTTTACGCATACGATAGACGCGACTCGCGAGTCGGCAGATTAGTTAGTAATGTTACTTGGCGGTAAGGCCACAATTCATCGTGCAAGGGCTATGATAAAACACAACTGAGTCCGGAGGAGTGGACATTTCGCACGACTCAGGCTGTAAAGTCAAAATAAGGTTTACTCACCGCTGTGGGAGTTCTCCATCCGCAACTCCTCTGGGTCCTTCGCGGATCCGAATGGGGCGAACATGCCCGGGTATACTGCCGTAAGACTCATGTGCGGGTACCGAGACAGAGTCCTAGCCTCGTATGCCTAGATGGGATAAACACGGCTCGAAAAGAACGCTACACCCGTGTCTGAGAGGTGGACTTTTCCAGTCTACCTTCCCGATAGTGACAGAAATTCTACGATGGGCAGTCATCAGCCGAAACCACTGGTATTGGCCCTTGCCGGAGCGGCGGTAGGGCATTTTGTTCCTGTTCTTCAGATTTCTCAATATCTTGTGTCCATCGGATACGATGTCAGCATACTTCAAGCATCGTACTTCAAAGATTCCATAGAGTCCATTGGCGCCACATTCATCCCACTCGACGAGGAGTGTGACTTCTGCCAGTACGACATTGCGCTGAAGGGCAGCCCCAATGGGCGTTTCCCAGAGCGTCTTACCCTGGCGCCGGGGCTGGAGACTCTAGCCTTCGACCTGGAACATGTTTTCATGCCATACATACCGTCGCAAGCTCGCTCAGTCTGGCGTGCCATTGAGCAGACTCAGCTGCGAGATCCGGCACGCAAGCTCGTGATCTTGGCCGAGAACTCATTCCTGGGCATTGTTCCCCTCCGGTTGGTTTCTGAAAAGAGACGCCGTGAGGTGCCTCCAGTGCTCGGACTGAACGTTGTCCCGCTGACATGGGAGAGCATCGACGTGGGCCCCTTCGGCACCGGGCTCCCTCCAGACTCGACACCGTCTGGACGTGCCCGAAACAAAGTCCTCCACGGCCTCGTCCGCAACTTTGCGCTGAAGGGGGCCCTCCGCGCCTTGAGGAAGTATCTCGTCGAAGCCGGCGCCGACCCTGATTTTATCCCCGGTCCTGGCGAGCTGGGTTTCAACATCACCTATGACCCGCGCGTGTACGACAAGGTCTTCCAGATGTGCCTTGCTGAGGTCGAATTTCCAAGGTCAGACCTACCGGGGCACATTCAGTTCATAGGTGGGCTACCGCGCAAGCCCATCCCGGCGGACTACGAGTACCCATCATGGTGGAGCGACATCGTCACCAACGCGAAGCTGCCAGTCGAGGATCGTAAGAAGCTCATCGTGGTCGCGCAGGGGACATTCGCAAACGACCATAACGACTTGATCCTGCCTACAATCCTTGGCCTGGGCGAACGCTCCCAGTTCATTACGGTCGCCATACTCGGCAAGAAGGGTGCGCGGCTCGAGGCGGACCTCCCACCAAACGCACGCGTCGCCGACTATCTGCCGTACGACGCTGTGCTGCCGTATGCCGACGTGTTCGTGCAGGCTGGAAGCTACGGCGGCTTTCAGCACGGCCTGGTCAATGCTGTGCCATCGGTGCTGGCCGGTGACACGGAAGACAAACCTGAGATCGCAGCCAGGGCCGAATGGGCCGGAGTGGGCCTTAACTTGAAGACGGGCCATCCTACGCCGGCTCAGGTCGCACAAGGGGTTGACGAGGTTCTAGGTAACTCTAGCTACAAGGAGAGAAGTGTGGAGATCAGTAAACTCATGAAAGCAACGGATCCGCTAGCTAAGATTGAAAAGGAGTTGTTGTCCATGGCAGCGTCGTCATGATGCCGGGTGCGAGGCTTTTAATACAGATATTAGGAGAAAATCGCATTGCCAAGATTTCTCTAATGAATCCAGGGCGGTCTAGCATTGCCTCATTGTTCAAGTGAATGTTAATGATCGCGTAGCATAAATCCTGGCACATTGCTGATTGAAGGTTAAATGTCATTAGGCATCTAGCCAAGGACATTAATAGTTGGTGTTTGAAATGGTTCTTCTCTTTTAATTAAGCTTGGTTTTTGTCTCAAAGTATGTGCACAGGCCCGGGGCCCAACAAACACCAGTACGAGACCCCTCCGGGGAACATGACTAGAACGCGAGGTCGAACTCAAACCTCTCGTCAATCGGTCGGTACCAAACTACCTGCTTGGGACTTAAGTGGGGCTACATGCCCCTTACCTTGGTACCGACACTATAAAGGCACACGCGTCGGCGAGCCGAAACTCTGTATCCCCACACTCAAATATCTATTTACCAAGTGAGTAGGTAAGAAGGTTCGGTGACCCGAACCCATTTAGAGCTAACTTGGACATTCATGTACTAAACGGGATTTTTTGAATAGCCAAGCACGCTACCGATCAGAAATGTTACTATCGCCAGTTCATCTCCCCGACAATGTGTCCCAAGCGACGGTTACTCTTGTAGCATCCCTTCCGCTGCTATGGTTCGTTTGGAAACTATGGAAGTTTCATCTTCGCCCGGTTCTATACCCTCAATACCCAAGTCCCCTGCCATACGCTTTGCCGTGTAAGTTATCCCTGTTTTTACAAGATGAAGATGCTGTGCATCTGACAGTAAAGGCGCAGATTTGGGCCATTTACGAGGCATGATGAGAAACCCACAGAGAGTGTTCGCAAATGGAATGTATGTCAAAGGAAGTGATGTCTCCCGCCAGCCCGGAGAAATGCATAATACAAACCTCGCGAAGACCCATCGTGCTGACAAAGGGCTCTTGCAGTAATACACTTCGGTCCCGCAGCATTTTCAGCCTGACGGTAATGGGAGAAGAGTTATACATCGCACCATCGGCAGACGATGCGAATTCGATCTACAAGGACACCAAGAATCTCGATTTCGATGCCGTCATCGTGGATCTGCTGGGCGAATTTGGCGTCCTGAAAGCCACCCTCGACAAGCTTTTCGACACCGAGTTGCTGGGCGGAAGAAATTGGATGGACCGCCAACACGACGTATACCGTGAGCAAATGCATCCTGGAGGGCGTGGAAACGTCATGGCCACGGCCGTCTTGGAACAGGTCGACAAAACGGTGCAGTGGGACTTCATCATCGCGCCGGTGGCCTTATCCTCTCCAGAAGACCTGCCGAGGACAGTCAGCCTATGGAAATGGTGCGCTCACATTGTTGTCGGTGCCTCGATGCAGGCGTTCTTTGGCCCCTCCTTTCTTCGGCTCTCACCTGGCTTTGTCGCCGATTACCTCAAGTTCGATGAGGACTACTGGCGGCTCAAGGCCCAGTCTCCAAAGGCGGCGGCTGCAACAAAAGAGAACTGCGTATCGGCGGTGCTCCGATGGTTGGAGGGTCCCAAGTCAAAGAGAGGAGACGCTTGCTGGATGGTTACAAAAATGGAGCAGGACTTTATGAATATGGGCATCTCGGACAAGGGGCAGTTAGCTGCTCTCTTATTCATCAACATTGAAGTGTAAGTCTCGGTCAAATCTGCGGTAAAACCAACGACCTGATTTCCCGCTTCCTTCCAAGGTTGTCTTTGAAAAGTCACTATGCGCAGGATTTGCGATCCTTGACTAACCGCAGAGACAGAATCAACGGAAATGCGTACAAGAGCTGCTTCTGGCTTTTAGCTCATATGCTTCACGACCAGAATCTTTTTGAGAAGATCAGACATGAGATCGACCAGGCCTTTTTTGGCCGGGGGGACGTCTGCAGTGGCCCAGACATCACACAGTCACTCGATCAATGCTCGCTGCTCAACTCGGCCTACGATGAGGTGCTGCGGTACACGAACAACGCCATGGGGGTGCGCCTGGTGGTGAACAGCACCACGATCGGGGGCAAGACGCTCCGCCCGGGGCGCAAACTTCTCATGCCTTACCGCCAGATGCACCTAGATGGCGACGTCTGGGGTCCCGATGCGGCGAACTTCGATCCTGACCGTTTTCTGCGCGACAAGAATCTGGCGCGGAGCCCAAGCTTCCGGCCGTTTGGCGGTGGCAACGGCTATTGTCCGGGGCGCTTCCTGGCACGGCGGGTTGTCCTCATGTTTGTCGCTACCGTTTTGGGGCGCTTCGAGCTTGTTATACTGCCTTCAAGCGACGGGCGCAGGCCAAAGTTCCCTGCTTTGGATGAGACAACGCCGACTGGTGGTATTCTGTCACCGGTGGCCGGCGAAGACGTTATCGCTCAAGTACAACGTCGCACATTAGCACATTGCTAGGACAGCCACCTCAATTACCGGACAGTCTGCAACAAACATGGATGGCGGCATACAGGGTAGCGAATAATTGTCTGATTTGGCGCCTGGATCTTATCTACTCGTTATAGTCCGTTGTTATTACGACAATGAACCGTTGACGGAGTGCCGGATCGGGTTGTGGCTTCAAGTTCAGCGGCAGCTTACGGTGTCGTAGGAATTGTCTCCGTAAGCATCTCGTGCCTATCCAGAGAGATCACATCCAGAGAATAGACTTTGCGCCCAGACCGACTTTGTCGAGTGCAAACATGCAAGAGGGACGGCACATCTACAGAGAACATGAAGATGGTACCACGAGAAGCTACCTACCCTAGGTCACTTTATGTAGTAATCTCGGCAGAATCTGCTCCCGATTCTTCATGTTCTTTCCGGAGTAGCCCATCCAAACGCCGGTTTGTAGCAGTTCCAACCACGTGTGTGCTAACCATTTGAAGGTATTAGGTTTAAGCCTTGAGACTAAGGCATGGCCATCGGGCCAAAGTGGGTAGAGGATGCTGTTTGGCAGATTGAGCATGGTAAAGTGCAACGCTGAACAAATGTTGTTCTCAAGCCAAGTAATCCCTTGATGCATTCTTCTCTTGATGCATTCCTACACATATTGACGTACCGACTTCATGAGTGTGATGAGCCGCACGTAGCAACTGTCTTTTGTGTTTTTTTTTAAAAAGAAATTCTACAATGCACTCCCTCAAAGGGAGAATAATGCGTTGCTGCGTTTGCCGAATGGATAGACCACCAATGCAGACAGGAACATGCCAACAGCAAGGCCAACCTGGACATCGCAAGTCAGCCCTCAGCACAGGCCATTTTAGAATGCATCACTCACGGCAACTTGTATCATCTGGGCGCCAACGCTGAATGACTGGTATATGTTCTGCTCGTATACATCCTGTGCGTCTGTGGTAGCGTTGTTGAACAGTGGGGTTGTGATGCCCGCGATCAGACCTCCTTGGGCGCTCAAGCCGGAGGGAACCAGAACCACTAGCAAAAGCGTCGTCAGTAAATCTCACTCTTGAAAGAGGTCGACGGATCCCTGCCGTGACCATAGGATGAGCTTTTGGTCTCTTGCTCTGGGGTCTATAGGAGCAGCTGTACATGTGCGGTGCTTCTGCCTAGCATAGTTCGTGAATGGCCGGGATGCTGGCGGGAGATACTTGCGCTCTCGGCACTCGAGCAACAGTTCCTGTAAGGTGACTTACTTATCCCAGCAACAACAGCAGCGAACGCGAAGGCACGCTGCGAGCGAGCCCACAAATGACCGAGAACGCCAAGAATAAAAGCCGATGCGGTATCAGCCACCTGCCACAAAAGTCAATACTATACTCTGTAGTAGTGGAGTCATCCCCTGTATCTCAGAGATTATTTCGACTTACCTGAGCAGTAGCATACTGCGAAACAAAGTAATTGACGGTATACGCCGCGGAGCCGAGCACAACTTGGCCGGGGATCTGTTGTGGCCGGCTTCTGAGCAGAACGGCCTGGACGACGAGGTAACTCGGCACAAGTAGTATCTTCCACTTAGGGCTCACCGAGGACGCACGCGGGCATGTCGGGTCACTTGGCGCGGCCGGATCTGCCAACTATTTAGCGACGAGTCCTGCTGGACGGGAAGGGAATGAAGGCAACAGATTAATAGACTTACATATGACTGCCCAAAGCTGCGAGCCAACTTCTATGCCATAACCCAGCAACAAAGAGTAGATGACTGCGTAAAACAGACGTGTGGACCCAGCCGTGATCGATTTGCTCTGGAGCTCGAGGCTGCCACACAGCACGAGATAGCCTGGCTTCAATATTGGCGAATGTGTTAGCATGAATATGGACGACCAAAAATATTTCAGAGAACATAGAGCACTCGATTTAAGATTAGATCATCCGAAAAGTGAGCCTCGAATTGCACGGGAAACTCCTGGTGCCACTCGATGCCGATGCTGAAAAGAATAGTGACAATCAAGAACAGAATTTGCTGCTCGGAAGAGGGGCGAGCGGGGCTTTGGCCAAATAAAGGGACTCATTACCAGGATTGTACATATGGACGACTCTGCAATGGCACCGAAACAGAAATACTTCTGCGAAGCTCCAATGGATGAAAAAGCCCGGGCGCCAAAGGACGTGATCAGCGAGGCAGAGACCTCGAGGACGTTGGCGTAGAGGGGATTCCTCGCCGCCACGATAACCTGCAACAGGCCGACGGTGCAGCCGAGGAGGAAGGAGATGGGCATATCCAGCCAGTAGCCGCCGAAGGCCCAGATGCAGGCGAGAGACGAAGCGAGGCCGTAGAACGGCACCAAGAACCAGGGCTTGTAGTATGCCGGGGACTCGATGAGCTGGGTAAGGCTCTGGGTGGCCTCCTCGACAGTGACATCGCCGCGGACCACGTCCTTGCAAATGCGGAAGGCTTTCTCGCATGAGCCGACGTCGAGGCCTTGGGCTTTGACGAGGGTCGTGTAAGCTGTCCTCGTCAAGGGGTCATCCGGGTCGATTGGATTTATGAATGAGATCTCTGTGCAACCGACCGTGTAATTGACCCTGCCTTCAATCTCCAGCGCGTTGAAAAGCTTAAGAGTGTACTCCTCAATTCGATGTGAGGGTGCACCGTATGCCATGAATGCGTACACTAGGAGCATTACCACATTGCGACGGTGAGCCAAATCCTGGACATTGGTCAGTGATAATCCCTTGTGCGTGTAATTGCTGAAGAACAGATAGATTTCAATGTGGTGCAAAGGTATGTGGTGCAAAGCATCTACTGACTGCTTTCGCCTGGACATATTTGGCCTGTGGACTGTCCCGTTTGGCCATCCTGCTCTTGAGCTTCTTGAGGGCCTGCGATACCTCGTGAGCGTCCACCCCCACGCCAAACTTGCGAGGTGTACCGGGCGTCGACGTGCCAGATCCAACAGCCGATGTATCAGCCGTTGCAGCCGTCGTTGCAACCATCGAGCTGGACTCTGCCGTCGTCCCGAGGCCAGGGCGAGCTAGCATGACCGAAGGGGCAATCAGGCTTGAGACCCTACCATGCCCTTTGGGTCTTCCCCCCGTGCCTTTTTTACCGCTTTTCATCATGCTCTTAGCAATCTTCACGTCGATTCCCATGTCACCCATGGAGTCCTGTAAGTCTTGATAGCTGTCCGGGGGACCAAAGTCTTCCTTGAACGAAGCCATCCAGTCCCGAAAAGACTGCCACCAACCATGACGAGCCGCTGGGCCGCGATCAGGTTCCTCAATCTTCTCAGCCTGGCCACCGGGCTCACCAGTGCTGTCCTCGATGCCATCATCGCCGCCGTTGTCCCCGATGCTGGGGGCAGAACGTGTCTGCCTCAGTTGGCCGTCTTCGCTTGGAAACCGGAGTCGACGTGCAGTCCTTGGGGTAGGCGGTGGCTGTGGGCTGGCTGGAGGGTGACCCGTGTCGGCAGATTCGTTTGCAGAGCCGTACCGATGAGGAGATTGGGGTTGGGGCTGGGATCCGATGTTTACGTCGGCGACTGGAGGCGGTTGGTCCAAGAAGTGAGACTGGTCTTCGTCTGTCCCAGAGACGCCAGGCGCACCGGGCACGGCGCCCTCGGCCATGCTGGACGGGATCTTGTTGAATGTGATCCTGTTGGATGTGCACCAGAGCACTATTCTCACAGCTCAGGGGCCCAAAGATCAATAAATGGGTACTCTTTGGCGGATTAAGTATAACGGCAGAAAATGTGGGCTTGTTTGTAATACCATTTAGTTTTGAGTTTTGCCATCTGCCAGATGGGCCTCCGTCTCGCAGATCTGACTTGCCCATTAGCCATCCAGGACCCTTCCGGCCTTGTTATGGGCTCTCCTGCCATTGAGCGGGGAAAGAGCGCATCTGACCTGGGTTGGAGGCTGAAGAAGCGCGTCACAGTGGATATGTTGACGCAGGAGACCCGCAGCTCCCCGTACTTCCGAGGCGGGTCCAACTGTATGGCACATCTTCAGCTGGCAGGCTCGAGGGAGGTCCATTGTGTGCGAGCATAAGCCAAACATGAAGATCCCTGTCAAACATGAGAGAATTTGAGCTGAGAAACATTGGTCGCGAGCATTTTCAGCACCAACAACAGTCAGTTCAGGCATTCCGGGGGGGGGGGGGGTTCAGTGACGAGCCTAGCCACGTCCTGGCACCAGGAAGGCGAACGGGTATTATAGCAAAAGCTTGTCCTGCGAAGAGCCCCATTTTTGACGTTGGCCCCTTGGATTACACTAAATGTAGTGCTGAAGCCCCGAACTTTCACGCGTGGCCCCACGCACTTTGGGAGGCCGGCACTCGAGGACTTGGTCCACCATTCCACAGCTTCTCAGGTTGTAGAATAGGAGCGTCAACGGTTTCCAGAAATACGAGAAGCAGTCCGGCCCTGCAGCAACCTTTCAGAGGGTGATTTCTTCAGGGTTATGGTGAGACATATAATTACCGCCATCCCTGTCGAATTCGTCCAGGACAGTGGCTATCCTCTTCGCTTTGAGATTTGTTCGCCTTCGGTCTCCTCCGGCCTAGCGCTTATGCCGGAGGTGAGAGACGAGGGTTGAGCTGAAAATGTGGTCTTGGCGCCAATGGCGAGGGCAAGACCTCAGGCTTGCCCTGAAGTCGGGAGACAAACTCGGCGAGCTATTTACAAGCTCTCTCTGAACATGCCAGGCGAAGCGTTCACGACATGAATGGACAGACTATCTACCGTCCTCTCGCAGGGGAGGAACTTCGCCTCCTGATTCTGCAACCACGACCGCGCGGGCGTGATGTAGATCCGGACATCGACGTTCGTCTGGTTCAATGCCCGCTGCAATCTGCGCCGACTTACGACGCTTTATCCTACGTATGGGGGGACCAGAGCCGGAAGGCCACGATATCGGTGGACGGGAAGCCGTTTCAGATTACGAGGAACCTCCACTGGGCTCTGCAGAGGACACGAGATCCCCACGAGGCGCGAGTGCTCTGGGCCGACGCGATATGCATCAACCAGCTCGACCTCCAGGAGCGAAGCCGGCAGGTCGCGATGATGGGCAGCATCTTTAGTTCAGCACGCCAGGTGCTCGTCTGCATGGGCGACCCACCGAATAAAGACGAGGACAAGGACGTGTCCTCCCTGATGAACGGCTTCGAGTTTCTCTGGGGCAAGCACCCATTCATCCCAGCCTTGAGTGACGACGATCCACTACGGACTGACCCTCGCTGGCGAAGCGTCGCCAAATTCATGACCCTTCCTTGGTTCCGCCGGGTTTGGGTGACCCAAGAAGTAGGCCTTGCTCGCGACCCGCGCCTTCTCTACGGCCGCTACGAATTCGGCTATAGAGAGATGATCCGGGTCATGAGGTGGGTAGGCAGCCAGGGTTGGACTCTCAAATTCGCGATCCCTTCGCTGCTGGTGCACCTGGTCTGGTACGACTGGAACCATCCGAAGCACCAGTTTGCCTTCATCGACTTGCTCAACCACGCCGCGCTGTTGGATTGCAGGGACCCGAGAGACCGCGTCTACGCCTTCCTCGCACACCCTCTGGCGAGAAACGAGGATGGAAGCCCCCTGGTCGTTCCTGACTATGTCAAGTCGGTGGAGCAGGTCTACCAAGACGTGACTGGCATTCTGTTGCCACGCTTTGGGCTACGCCTGCTGTCTTCAGTCGAGCATCGGGATTCGACGATCAAGGAGGAGTTGCCGTCATGGGTCGTGCGTTGGAACGTGTCAGTGGTGATGAATGATATCGCTCGCTTCCCACAACTATACCGAGCCACACCCCCCCAATGGGCGCCAGGTCTCTCAGAAGCAATCACGGGAAACAATCTGCGGGTTACCGGAATCATTCTGGACCAGATCTCCAAGGCTTATTGCATCGACGTGAGGTCAGCCCCCGAGGTCTCTTTACGCTTCATTGATGTCACGGATATCTCGCGGGTTTTGAGCTGGTCAAACATTCTCCGGGAGTTCCCTGACCGGGTGGATGCATCGGGTGCAGTTTTGAAGTCTCTTTGTGCCTGGGACGATCTTGACCCGGGTAAACTTTCTGTACCAGAGTACAAGGAAAAGTTTGAGCATGAGGTGAAAGACATGGGCATCAACAGATGCCTCTTTACAACGGCCAAGGGAGGGTTCGGAATAGGACCACTCATAACCAAACCAGGGGATGTCTGCTGTGTGATATATGGGGCTGATGTCGCTTTTGTGCTGCGCCCTGCCTCAAGCACCTCCAACTACAGGTTGTTAGGCGAGGCATTTGTTCATGGAGTTATGAACGGCGAAATCGAGGGGATGTTGAAGGCTGGGCAGGTTGTCCCAGAAACGATTATAATTGTTTGAAGACTCAATAGCCGGGAGAATTATGTGGTGGGGGCTGAATATGATACCCAAGTCAGGCATGGCAGTCGAAACGGTCCCAGAATAAAACAAGATCATGGTCTAGTAGAGCTGTCGAGATCATAAAGGTTAGTTTGTAAGTCATTGGGGAAAATGAAGAGCGAAATACAACAAAACACATGACATGATGCAGGTACTTGGTCTCTTTATCACAACTTGGTGTCTGTCACATGTGTTGCCTACTTCTTGTATCAGTCAAATAAAGGCCAATCAGTCCTCCTTGATTGAGTCGAAGACGCTCTCCCGTGCATACCACCCAAGCACAAATGTGGCACCTGGCCCCACACAAATAGCCACGATGGGCAGCGCCGTAGCAAACAACACAGATGAATTTCCAACAAGACCAGCAACATAAAGATCGATAAAAGAATGAAGCAGCCACAAGAAGGAAGCTACAGAGATGCCCACCTCATCAGCCTGAGGTGCCTTTCGGGTGTGTAAGACAAGGCCATCTTGTGGCCCAGCCTCAGGGAAGAAGAGAGTTGCAATCAAGTAGGGAGAGTACAAGACCGTGTAACCCCAGACACCGAGCGAGACAAGGCCAAGACCGAAGAGCATCAATCGCGGAGACGGAAGACGTTTATCTCCCAACAGGCGGATGGCCTGGCCGGCAAGGATGTTGCCGAGACCGACCCATAGTGGAACCAGCTGCCAGGCCCAGGTCACGTAATGTCTCGAGTCGAGTGACGGAGCGAGGAACATGCCCAGCACTATGGCTGTATGGAGTGTGAGTACAAGGGGTACGAGGAGAGCATGGCGCTGGTGCCAGACAGTCCGGCTCTATCGTGGGGTCCTGGCCGATTCTGACGCAGCTGGACCAAAGGTGATGCACAGGAAATAAAACAGGGGCGCTACCGTCCCGATTCCCAGTACTTGGGCGGCGACGGTGAAGAATGTCGGACTGGAGGAATAGCTACAACCAGTCAGTGACCTTATCCAGGCACATGTCTAGCGTACCACACCATAGGGGGTCCTGGAACGGCACGGATGGACATACATGTACGCAGGAGACCATGAATTGGCCCCACGGGTCGACTCCAGGATCCAGATAGCGAAGAACGGCCCCAGGTCTATGAGGAACGAGAAGACCTGCCAGCTTCCAATTGGATCATATCCGAAGCTCGAAGTCGAGAAGGTGGCCATGCCTCCCCGCCAGAGGTCATCCAGGAAGCGGACACCGTGGAAGTTGTCGAGAATTCTGACCTCTTTGTCGTCCCACCTGATGAAACCAGAATCAACGGATGGCTGAGCGGTGGCGCCGATCTTGTCGAGGTCCATCGCCTGGAGGCACCAGGCGGCGACCAGAAGGAATGGTACCGCGGTTGCCGCGCGGCGCAGCTTGCTGGCTATGGGCGTCATGTTGGTACAGTATGAGTGTGGCAAGGACTTGACGACTGGGAAGACGTGTGATTGATCTTGATTGAGAGGCCCGGAAGGATTCCCGGAAGGATTTTCGAAGAGAAGCTGAGCCTTTTATGCGCACGACCTCCCGGGTTTGGCTCCAACTGTTCATCCTGCACTCATGACATGTTGGTGGTTCTCGTTTTCCTGCGGCACAGCCTGCATAGCTGTCTCGGAATATGCTGTTGGTTTGACAGGTGGACAAGATCTCCACCTCTAGAGCCTTCAGTGCCCCGCTGGATAAAAGCCCCTCCGGTCTTTTCTCGGTCCCGAGGTCACTGCGGAAAGATTGTTGGACGTCAGTTCTTATATGCTGTCCAGACAGACAGAGGCTTTGAATGACACATCACTTGGAGGCTGTACGAATGCCTGGTTCAGCCGAGCCCAGGTCCGCCCACCCACGATCTCGGGTCCGCCCACCCAGCTCGAAGCGTGCGCCCACCCAGTACAAGCATTTTAGGAATCGTAGCATGCTGCGCTATCAATTATCGACCTCTGATTGAAAGGCTGTTCGAGCTATCGACAAAGAAAGAACCGTCGACGCGATCTAGCAATGTCAGCACGGGCTGGAAGAGGATCCACGTCCAGCGCGACGTATTTGTCACAGAAGATCATGGTGTCAGCGCGAAGCAACCCAGGAATGAAGCATATACTTCACCACCGGAGTGAGAGTTGAGACCGATAACGCATGAAACAAGGTTCAATTGAGTTCTGCTGCTAGTGCAAAGACCATGAACACGAATATCCACTTCTCACTGGCATGGTCTTATACAATGTTTTGCCAAAATTATATGTTGTAGCGCTCTGCCTGCTCTAACAACTCCAGCCGCCACGCCAAAGTATATTCTCTCTCTTATACAATTACCCAAGGTAACAAGTTGTAACCCAATGCTACATGGGCTTCTGGACAACGTGCCTAATCCCAGGAACGTCTCAAGAAACTCAGTCGTGCCCCAATTGCATCAGCACGTCTGTCAAGGCAGACTGGACGTCATTGATCTGAGAAGGACACTGTTAGTCACACGTTACGTATTTTGCGATGTACACCATGCATGAGTGTGCTTACCAATGACGGCGACATAATCGAAAAGTGATTCCCCGGTATGCACGTGGCTGCCACCTCCTTCCGAGTAAGCTTATCCCACCCCGCGGCACCAAAGTCCTTCCTCTTCCCAAGGAGCCAGTCCCTGGCCTCCCCGGCTATCTCGTCGCCGCTCATCACGGCATCCCTCTTAGCCTTGTCGACAACCCCCTCCAGCACGCTGTCCTTGGCCCAGACGGCGACCACCTTCCCCAGCGGCGCGGACGCCGGGATCTCCTGCGGCGTGTAGTGCTCCAGGGCGCGGACGCTGGCCAGGAAGTGCCTCCGCGTCGACGCGGAGACGTTGCTCTTGCCGTCGATGCCGGAGAACAGGCCCGCCTTGTCCAGGACGTCGAGGGTCGGCGCCGGCAGCGGCGGCAGGGTCCGCGGGCAGGGGCTGTCCACCAGCCCCAGCATGTCGACGGCCTCGCCGGCGGCCAGAAGCTGCCGCGCCGCCTCGTAGGCGAGGATTCCGCCCATCGACCACCCCGCGATCATGTACGGCCCGGCGGGCTGGATGCCGCGGACGGTGCGGACCATGATGGCCGCGACCTCTGGGAGGCTCAGGTCGTAGGCGTCCGGGTCTGAGATGAAGGGCGAGAAAAGCGCGTAGACCGGGAGGGAAGAGACTTTCGTCACCGGTGGCAGGTTAATGTAGGACAGGGCTGAACCGGAGCCGTCTGGAAGTAGGAACAGAGCTTGGCCGTCAGGACGGGGTGTGCCTTGGATCAGGATAGGCTTGCTTTCATACCGTGAATCACCCCTCTCGGGAGCTTGGCCCCGGGATAGCAAGGCTGGGTCTTTCAGGGACTCCGGGCTGCACTCAAAGTCTTCGGACGCGATCGAGGTCAACGGGGACTGTTTCGCCGAGTTCAAGGTGGCGTCGACGTCGTTGGGGGTCGGGTGGTCGTTGAAGAATGAAGACGGCAGGTTGACCCCTCCCTCCTCCCTAAACATCGCCAACACTGCGATTGTGAGCAGCGAATCCAGTCCCAGCTCGGAGAACTTTGTCCAGGGTGAGATCTCGCCGCGGCTTACGCCCACTTCTCTCGCTATGATCGACAGAAGCAGCTCGGCAGAGTCCGAAGGCCCACTGCTTCTGCTGCCCATGTCGATTGCGCTGTCAGCCTCAGATGACCTGGAGGATGAAGATACAGAGGTAGATGTCCTCAGCCTGCTGACAGCTGCCGGTAGGAAAGACCTGGATCGCGCCCTGCTCGAACAGGAGGTGTTTCGTGGCCTGTAGGGCCGCACCTCAGGCTCGATGGGGCTCTTGGCCTCGACCTGGCTCTGGAAGAAGTGTTTGAGTTCTCCGACAGTGGGATACTGGGTGAACAGGGAGCTGGCGAAGTCCGTGCTGGTGAGCTTCCGGAGCTCCTCGAGAATTGTGATGGTGAGCAGCGAGTCGATTCCGAGGTTCGACCACTGTGTCGAGGCATCAGAAACGTCGCTCCCGTCTAATCCTGCCGCTTCTGTAATTACCCCAAGGACATCTGCAAAGCCCACATGAGACCTTTGAGCCTCGAGGACAGGGAATGGGGTCGTGCCCTGGGATCGAGCAGTGTTGACGCGACTCAGAGGTGCAGCTGACGGCGACCTGGACAAGGTTGGCGGTGTCGGTGGCGCCGAGGGAGACAACTTGCTAGGCAGGGCGTGGCCAAGCAGGTTATAGAGAAGCGGCCTCCTCATCTGCTTGAACTTCAAACCTAGGCATAGTGCAACTACGTTGCTGCCGCTGTACACATAGACATCGCCAGACCACACGCCGGGCTGTGCCTCTGACGGCTGCATGCAGACATAGCAAGCATAGTTCTCCTGATCTGATAGGCGGCCCAGGATCCGCATGCTCTGCCAGCCGTGGGATATATATACATCGTCTTGTCCGGAGGGCGGGTTGACGTTGAGAGAGAAGCCCCCGAGCTGTGCCAGAGTGTCGATCCAGAATGGATTGTGGACAAAGTTCTGTGGCTCAGCCGGTGTCGCGAAGGAAAGCCGGGCGCAGGACTCTGGGCGGTCGGAGTTCAAGAGGAGGTCTTCCATGCCGAAATACAGCGGGGAATAATCGACCACGGTTTTGAACAGCTTGTACACCATCTTCTTCTTGAGCCTGTGCACGTCACCCTCTGGCTCTTTGCGCAGCATCATCTCAGCTCGGTCTCGGATGAGGTACAGGTTCTTGCTGGCTTCCGAGAAGCCAGCAGCCTTCGAGGTAAGATGGACAACACAGCGCGCGTTCTGACGGTATGTCTCCTCGTCGTCGTACGAGGTGCTGAAGACAAGCTCCACCGGACTGGATGGAGAGTTCTGGGTGGCTGTGACCAGCAAGACTTGTCGCTGGTCGAAATCCGTAGAGACAACGCAGGGGCTGAAAATCTCCATATCGGATAGGTCCATTGGGGGAACCTCGTCAGCGCTCAACGCAGAATCGCGCCTCTGGAAAATGTACAGGGCACACGAAAATGCCATTGAAACGTAAACCGAACTAGGACAGAGACTGATGCCACCCACTGCATGACCGTGCACCATGGCAGCAAGCTCAGGTCGGTTCAAGTCGCTAATGAACTTGACTGATGCTTCCGATGCAGTAAAGGTCTCGTCGTCGATATCCTGCCAGCATGGTGATGAGAATTTGGGCACCGGCTTGGAGGCAACTGGCCCGGTTGAAGATGCCACACGATCTTTGCGGCTGGTGTATTCGAGCCAGTAATTCTTCAGGTCGAAGGCGTAATGTGGAAGGTTGACGACAGACAAGCTGTGCTTGTAGTCGCGATGGAAGTCGGCCCAATTTATGTCGATACCACGAGAGTAGAGCGTAGCCAATGTGGACGAAATACCCTCCCAGATTCCCTTTTTACTGTCGAGTGTAGACAGTGCGTTCGATGCAGTGGTGCCAAGGGACTGCCTCACCAGAGACATACAAGTGGACCCAGGGCCCATTTCCAACCAAACGGTGTTTTGGTCGACCTTTTGTGACGCCTGACATGCTGTGACTGCCTGGGAGAAAAGAACCGGCTCCCTCGCTTGACGTGCAAGGTATGCCGAGTTGAAAACGCAGTCCTGCTCAACAACTGAACCAAGACGGCTGGATGCAACAGGTATATTCGGCGCCACAAAGTTGACACCAGTCGTGCTTCTCTCGTATGCGTCAAGCATAGGGTCCAACTGTGCCGAATGAAAGGCGTAAGGGACATCCAGAAAGACTCCGGTGACACCAGCAGCCTGTTGCTGTCTCATGAACGACTGTAGCTCTTCTTCTAAGCCGGCAACAACCGTGGAAGTAGGCCCGTTTATGCAAGTGACCTCCAGCGTTGGCAACGCGGCCGCATCTAGCGAAGTCCTCACGTCATCCGCCGACATGCGTAAGGACAGCATCTTGTGGGTGCCGCGCGAGCACATCTCCAGCATGAGCGTTGCCCTCTTGGCGACGAGGAAGACCACGTCCGCCGCGGAGATGACGCCTGCGGCGTACAGAGCGGCGTACTCGCCAAGGCTATGGCCGATGACGAGACTTGGCTCGACCCCCCATGACTTCCAAAGCCGCACAAGGGCGACCTCAAGGAGGGCCATGCAGAGCTGGCTCTCCAGAGGCGAGGGGCTAGAGCCGGAAGGCTCTCCCAGCAGCGGTGGAAGAATAGACGGGAGACCCTGAGCGTGACAAAGCGAGTCCAACTCGCTGATTATGCGCTTGAATGACAGAGAGCTGTCGAACAACACCTTGGCCGTACCGACGATGCTGCTGCCCTGGCCTGGGAAGGCGAAGACGAGAGAGGGTGGCTTCTGCGATGAAGTCGGCAAGGAATTCGATTCGTCCCAAGCCGTGCAGTCGTCAACAAGTTTGGTTATCAATTCCGCGACAGACCTAACCGCGTATGACTTTCTGATGGCATGATGCAGCCTTCTGGCGGTGCTCGTGTACGCGACATTTGCTAAGGAAACAGAAGAGGTGGATGCCACAAGGAAATCACGAAGCCGCTCAACATTTCCGCGGAGCGACGAGGGAGTCTTAGCAGAGATAGTGACGACGTGTGAAATGCGTGGGTCGGCGAGACCATCAACAGCGTCACCGCCGACGTCCAGTGCCGCGTCCTCGAGAACGATGCTGGTGTTCCCGCCGGCGGCGCTGAAGTTGTTGACCATGAGCTTTCTGGTCCTCCCATCTTGGCGTCGGAATGGGGCGTGCGTCGCGATCCGGTACTTGTCCGCAAAGGGGGGCAGCTTTGGGTTGATCTCGCCCTTGATGCCGACGTGCGGCAGGAATGTGTCCCTCTGAAGCATCATGATGCTCTTGATCAGGGACGACACGCCCGCCGCGGCTTCACCGTGGCCAATGTTGGGTTTTATCGACCCGATGACCAGGGGCTGCGCTCGTGGGCTCTTGCAAAGAGCATTGTAGACAGAAGTAGACTCAGCACCGTCCCCAGCCTGGGTGCCTGTGCCGTGGCATTCAACGTAATCGACCTCAGCAGGCTCAATGCCGCCCTGGGAAAGCACATCCCGGAACAGACGCTCCTGGGTTCCGACATGTGGGTGCGTAATGGACACTGCCTTGGCCGAGTGATTTGTCGCCGAGGACCTGATCACGGCAAGGATGGGGTCGCGGTTGGCCACGGCGTCTGATAACCGCTTGAGCACGATGACTCCGACGCCCTCGCCTCTGCAGTACCCATCTGCACTGCTATCGAAAGTCTTGCAGGACCCGGTCTTGGAGAGGAAGCTGCCCCTGGTCAGGCCATCATACATGTTGCATCCCGTGAGGATATTAGACCCGCCGGCAACAGCCATGTTTGACTCGCCGGACCGTAGCGAGTTGCATGCGAGCTGGATGGCGAGGAGGCTGGAGGAGCAGGCGCTGTCCACGCTGTACGATGGGCCATCCCACTTGAAGTGATAGTTGACGCGGCCGGCGCTGAAGGCCCTGATGCCGCCGGTGACATAGTACATGTCGACAGCCTCGGCGGCGTTGTACTCTTTCCAGTCATCGATGGTTTGTCCGAAGAAAGTGCCAACTTTCGTGTCTCTCTCTTCTTCGCGTGGGGCCTGCGTATAGCCGGCCATCTCAAGAGCCTCGTAAGTAGACATGAGCAATAGTCGCTGGCCTGGATCTGTTGATGCTGCCTCACGGGGTGACATGTTGAACAAGCGGGCATCGAACATCCCCGGTCTGCCGATGAAACAGCCATACGGGGAAATTGATGACGCGTCTGGGTAGTCCTTGTTGTGCGCTTCGATGTTGAACCGGTCGCTGGGTATCTGGCGGCAGAGGTCCACGCCTTGCTCAAGGACAGTCCAAAACTCGTCAAGAGACTCGGCGCCAGGGAACCTCCCGGACATCCCGATGATCGCAACACCTTCAGCCGATGATCGTGCCTCTTTAGAAGATGTCTGTGGGAATTGAGCGGAAGCAAAAGGTGACTTGAGAATATTAAAATGACTTGCTCCAAGAAGGGAGTCGAGGCGCCGGTGCAGGCCAGCTGCTATTATTGGCACAAGTTGAACGGGCTGTGTCCCACTCAATGAGCTCCTGCATGCGTCGAGCAGCTGACTCTCTTGAATTCGGTTATTGAAAACATCATTAATTATTTGCGGGAGAACCTCGTGGAAGGTCTGTCCATGCATGGGCTTTCCGGTACTTGAGGAAAGCAGGGGTATCCTCATCCTGAGGCTTGAACCTGTCGTCTTGATCGCGGACTGTGACACCTCGCCGAGGGGGCCTATGCTGGGAAGGTGGTCTCCGTGGAAGGGAGCGGCAATCTGGAGAGGGATGGTTGGGTGCTGGCGGCCTCGATTCTGGAAAGCTTGTGACAAAAGGAGGAGGTCCAATGTCGAAGGAGGGCCGCTGACTGTGCATGATGTTGAAGTGACTGCGCTGATGTACGCAGCCTTCAAGGGTGGGATATTCTAGGAGACTTGATTAGTTGGTGGTCTCAAGGCGCGCACTCGGCCATTGTTGTTCACGGCACTTACGTTGCTGGAGTTGAAGTGACACAGAATATCGCCGACCTCCTCCTCTGATAAGCTGCTGACGACTCGAGCCCAGCTTGCCTCACTTGACTCTATTGTCTCTGCTCGCTTGTAGGCCTCGATTCCCACCCTGACTGCAATATTGATTGTTTCAGGAGAAAGCTCCAGGACTTGAACCAATGAATGCGAGCAAGCAGCCACGGCAGCTGGTAGAAGTCCGGTGCACCAGCCGACTGAAATGGAGCCATGGAGACATTGTGGGTCATCTTCGAGGTCACTGTGGGCAAGTATCAGCAACGGAATTGTGGTTGACTTGAAGACGAAGACCGACGACGTACATTATAAGATGCCCAAGTTGTGCAACACACAGGAGAAGGGTTTGAACCACCACATCAGGACATTTCCGGTTTGCGGATTCTTCGGCCAATGCCAAGAAGGAGTCGAAGTAAAATCTGGTCTTTTCTGAGCCTGCGCAATGCTGCTCGAGACTCCGGCGCGCAGCGTCAATGGAGACTTGAAGAAAATGTTGTATGTATATAGAAGACGGGGCCCGTCTGTATAGCGACTGGATTGCTGGGAGCACGCTCTCAGTCTGATCACCAAAAAGTATAATCCGTCGAGGCTGAGTTGAGGGTTCCATGATGATGCCGGGAACACTTGGCTGTGGTGCTGGTCCGTGATGTGATCTGCTTGATGCTTCTCATTGATCATCTGTGAGGGAGTTGGTCCGGATAGATATGCCTGTGAACGACGGGAGATTCTTCCCTTGCCAACAATGAGTACTGCCCGAAATTGATCAGCCGGGGTGGACCCTCGAAGGCTACCACTGGTACAGATAATGGCCTTGTTGGACGCAAGGCTGTGAGACTTGAAGACTTGAGGTCTGTCGCCATGTGAAGTCTGGGAATCCCTGGCAAAACGCCATTGGCATCCAACTTCTTGTACCTGGCAGACACGATACTGGTTTCAATGTTGGGATGAAGTGGTGTTGGAATCAGCGTGTCAGAAAACGGTGGAATAGTGGAACCCCGAATATTATCGAGCACCTATATCACGAAGCCTAGATTTGATATGGTGATCTCAAGCTATCTTGTCGTTATGCTGCGATCTTATGGCACGGCAGTCAATCACTTCCATGGTACCATATATGAAGATAACGCAGATGCAGGATGCGGCGTGCGGGATTCCAAATCTACACCGAATAGGCGAAAGGTTGAACAGATGACCTCGAACCTACCTTCCAGTTGGGTGCTATTAAGATTGAGTCTATGGGCCTTGGTGTTGGCCCCCCAATTGAAGACGGTATGGTATGTAAGCGGCCAACATAATAAACCAGCCTTGGAGACGTAAAGAAAACCAATCATCCAATCTTCGCCCGATTAGTGTCGTCTCAAACTCATCTTGACAGACGTTAGATGCACGTTCGTTCGGTGTCATCTTATTTATGCTTGCCAAGGTATCTTCGGATTTTGCAGTATCAGCAGGGTTGGCTGTGTCTTTTCAGGCCGGCCACTGATTCAGTGTCAGGCACGAAAGCAAGACTACTGGACGCAGCTCAGTCGAAACCTCTCGACGTCCAAATCACGGATGCAAGCATATCCCTGGATCAAGCGCCAAGACAAGGGTCGGGTGCCAATCAAGGTTCCGCCGATGCCACGGAACGCCCGAAAAGCACACCGCGGGACGATCCACTCACACTAGCTCCAGATGTCTCGGGGATATTTATACAAGGGTGGCAGCAGGGTAGGATTATCAGGTACACGAGACGATTAAGCTTAAGTCGTCTCAAAACAAAAGACGAAACGACTGGGCGGGGGGTTGCTCTGGATGGAGCTCTCTGAGTTAGGAAACTCGGCGCTCGTTGGAGAAGCATCGCGGATCAGAAACGGGCATGATGCAGCAGAAGTCTCCGCAGAAGTCTCCGCAGCAGGCTCTGGCCGTGGGGGCAGGAAGCTTGATGCTGTGTCCTATCGTCTAGGACTGCCTTTTTCATGTTGGGCTCAGGGAACCAGCCAAGTTGTCCAACGCATTGTGATTCTCTCTGCTTTCCACATTCTGTTCGCTCAGCCCTGTCGATCAGGTTTCTCCCCATCTGTCCAGAAGTCCACTGCCCCATTATCTATCAACCACCAAAGATGCAGAGCGTGAGTCACAATGTCCTTTACTTGGGTGATCCTCTTCGCTAATGGTGTGGTTGAATAGGTTATCATTGTGGGTGCAGGCCCGTCCGGCCTGCTGCTGGCTTTGTATCTGTCACGAGCGGGCATCAACGTCCGGGTCCTCGAGGCTGCCACCGAGCCAAACAAGCAGCCACGAGCAACACACTATGGCCCGGCTGCTGTACATGAGCTGCGCCGGTCCGGAATCTTGGGGGCAATGAAGGAGAAGGGCAGCTTCTCCCCCAAGACAGTATCATGGCGTGCACATGACGGGTCATTGCTCGCCGCGCTACCCAAGCCCCCTTCTCTTCCTGCTTCGAATGGGAATGTGCCACAACCTGACGGGGTGATCAGCCTGCCACTCAACATGATGGTAGAGATCCTCATGGAGGCTGTTGGTGCGCAACCAACTGCTCAAGTCGAGTTTGGCTGCCGTGTCGTCGACGTCGGCCAGGATCCCCAAAACAGCTCTGCGTGGGTAGATGTTGCAAGAGACGGGGATGAAGGACAAGCATCCCGTCTTGAAGCGTCCTACGTCGTCGGCTGCGACGGTGCTAGCAGTTCAGTCCGGGGTTCACTCTTTGACAGGTCATTCCCGGGCCACACCTGGGACACCTGGCTTGTTGCCGTTAACGTTCGCTTTCACGATCTGGCCGCATGTGGGGCGTTCTCTGATGTCAATTTCTTCATTCATCCTACAAACTGGTGCATGGTGGCACAAATCGGGGGACCGGGCAACATTTTCAGGGTCACGTATGGAGAGCCGGCGAATTTGTCGAAAGAAGCCTGCGCCGCCCCTGAGAGGGCTGTCGAGCGGCTGCAGGCCATCCTCCCGCCGCAATTGTCTGACCCTTCCCAGTTCGAGGTTGTTTCATCAAGCCCGTACCGAGTTCACCAACGCTGTGCACCAAGCTTCCGCGTTGGACGCGTCTTGCTTGCGGCAGATGCGGCTCACCTGTGCAACCCCATGGGCGGCATGGGCCTCACGAACGGGATGGTGGATGTTGGCGGTTTGGCAGATTGCCTGATTGGAATCCACCGGGGACTCGCGAGTGAGGACGTGCTCGACAAATACGACTCTGTTCGCAGGGGCATATTCCAGGAAGTCGTCGACGGCATCACCACCGCAAACCTCAAGCGAATCATGCAAGATCCAGAGCAGGCCCTCGCCGGAGATCCATTCCTCCAAGCCTGTCGTGAGGCGGCAGAGAACCCTGAAAAGGCCGCCATGTTGGCCAATCTTATGAGGGTAAGTAAATCGTATCACCTTGCTGGCAGCACTGAACGACTAACATGCTGGCCAAATCTAGGCCCCGGCAAAATTGAAGCATGATTTCACCAAGTACTATCTTTCCGGCGCAAGTGGCCAGGCTGGCACACAGGGCCCCAGCCTTGACGAAGTACCGTCAGTAGACAAGGCGACAGTCACCACGGTTTGAATTAGAATGCATGTGTGAATAGCCGACCAACTCGATTTATTATAGATTTTCAACCTTATGAGGGCTACCATAGTAAAATTGTGCATGTTAAATATCGTGACATTGATCCACCACTAATATCTCCAGATGGCAAGTAGTTCACTTTGAATTCTCTGTCACTTGTGGTATTTGTTAAAGCTGTGCCCAAATGTCACCACAAATCAATACGTACACCGAGCTTGCAGCCCTACTCTCAGCGGTTGTCAAGGTGTTTCCACCCCCTATGCGCGGCCGGCCGTTAATGCGCGGCCTCGGGGCACCGCCAAACCACACAACACCGCCATATTTTCAACCATAATAGCTACAATAACCGCAACATAGCCAAAAGCCCGTGATTTGCACGCCGTCAGTAGATCTTAGCTTGAAACCCCGGTCTCAAGTGCGGCACAGATTGTTCGTGATCGCCGTGTTTCAATGGGCCCCATGTCCTGTCAAGAGCCGCATGACTTGACCAAGGATCACCATGCTTTCGCGCGGCCGTTGGATTTGCTCACATCCCATGCCCCCTTGGCGTCGTCGGCGCTCCATACCCTCGTCGAG
Source organism: Diaporthe aspalathi (assembly GCA_001447215.1). NCBI lineage: Eukaryota > Fungi > Ascomycota > Sordariomycetes > Diaporthales > Diaporthaceae > Diaporthe > Diaporthe aspalathi. The sequence continues at coordinate 109,740 of LJJS01001611.1, forward strand.
ACAGCCTTATCGGCTCCACACCATTCAGCCTCTTCGGCGTATCGAAATGCTGATACTCATAGTACTCCGTTCCCTGCTCCAGGGCCTCGTCGACGTCGGCGGTCCCATTTGCCAAGTCTGCCCGGTCTCTGCCACAGTTGCCGCAATCCCTCGAGCCTTTGCTTCAGTACAGAGAAAGAATTCCGCGTCTTGGCCCTCTGAGCGACGGAATCCCCTGAATCAAGGCACTTTCCTGCTCATCCTCTTTCTTTCTATTCGGTTCCGCCTTGCTATGAATTCTCCATGGCCGATGACCAGCCCACTCGCGTATCGCACTGGCGGCTCGTCCGCGAGCCTGCGTTGGTGACCCGAGAGATAGTCACGCATGACTGGAAAGGCGAAGGGACAGCCGATGACCCTTATCTTATTGACTTTATTCCTAATGATCCGCGGAATCCTGTAAGTGCTTGACCTAACGAGTTGTTTTGTCCATGAATAACAGACTACATGGTTGTGTGTTCAGAAGAGACATACCTTCTCACGTGTTACTTGGAACACAGCTTCCATCATCCATGATAACAACATCCTCATTCATAATATCCATTCTGGCGTGTCCTTTTGCTAACAGTTCACCAGATCAACATGCCCACCGGCATGCGCTGGCTCGTCGCGGCCCTCAACGCCTTCGCAACCCTCGCGATGACCTTCGCCTCCTCGGCCTACACGAGCAGCGTGTCCGACCTCGAGCGCGAGCTCGGCGTCAGCAATGAGACCGCCTTCCTGGGGACCTCGCTCTTCGTGCTGGGGTTCGCCCTGGGCCCGCTGGTGTGGGCCCCGCTCAGCGAGGCGTTTGGCCGGCGGCCCGTCTTCCTGGCCACCTACGGCGCCTTCGTCGCGTGCAACGCCGTCGCGGCGCTGCCGGACAACATCTATGTCATCGTCGTGTTCCGCGCGCTGGCCGGGGCGCTGGGGTCGTCGGCGCTCGTCAACTCCGGCACCGTCGTCGCGGACATGTTCTCCCTCGCGGACCGCGGCCGGGTCAGTGCCGTGTTCTCCGGCGCTCCTTTCCTGGGCCCCGTGCTCGGCCCGATCATTGGTGGGTTCCTGAGCCAGAGCTCCGGGTGGAAGGGCGTCGGCGTCCTCATCGCTGGCCTGACGGGTGCTTTGTGGATGCTGTACTACTTCCTTGTCCCGGAGACTTATGCCCCGGTCCTCTTGCGACTACGCGCTGTCCTGCTTACCAAAACGGACCCGCGGGGCAAGGTCTTCATGTCCCGCATGGACAAGGCCAAGGGAGTCAAGTCGACCGGGGAGCTCCTGCGCACTTCCATGGTCCGGCCGTTCCTCCTGCTGTTTTCGGAGACCATCGTCAGTATCCTGTCCCTATACATGGCCATCATATTCGGTGCCATGTACATGATGTTCGCCGAGTTCCCAATCGTCTTCCAGCAAGGGTTCGGCTTGTCGCCTGGCTTCGGCGGCCTTGCTTTCCTGGGGATCGCGATCGGGATGGTCTTTGCCCTCATCTACATGCTCTTCCAGAACAAGTCATACATCAAGGTTGCCAAAGCCTCACCCGGGGGCAGGGCACCCCCGGAAACGCGACTTGGACCGGCGCGTCTAGGGGCGGTCATGGCACCCATTGGACTGGCGATCTTCGCCGTGACCAACTCGCCCGAATTCTCCTTTGTCGTGCCTGTCGCAGCGACGGTTCCCTTTGGGTTCGGCATGGTCATAATATTTCTCAGCCTTCTAAATTACCTGGTCGACACATATACCGTCTACGCCGGCTCTGCGATTGCTGCAGCCACCGCGATCCGGTCTATATTTGGCGCCGTGTTCCCCTTATTCACCCGGATCATGTTCGAAAAGTTGGGAGTCCACGCCGGCGCAGCCGTGCCTGCAGCTCTGGCGGCTCTGTGCGTCCCTTTCCCTTTCCTCTTCATCAGGTACGGCAAGCAGATACGAGAAAAAGCAAAGTTCGCCACAGAGGCGAGAGCTTTGGCACTAAAAATGATGGGACCGCCGAAGCCTGAGGAAAAGAAGCCGCGGCCGTTGTCTGATGGGCATGGCCCGACGGGCAGGGAAGAGTGGCAGTGCTATGGGAGGTATTGCCTAGGGTGCAGCGTAGATGATGACAACCTGTTCAGCTGTAGGAATGCAGGTTTGTACGAGGGTAAGGGAGCTGAGAGCTTGATTGATGAGAAGATCTTAGGTAAGTAGGAGTGAAGCTCAGTAATTGTACAATATAAATGCTTGTATCTTACGTTAATCATTTTAACATTTTCAACTCGACGCGCCATATTCATCTCAGCCTTTTTTACTTATATGTGGCAAGGTTATTGAAGTCTTCAGTGTAACAGTCACGATAAAGAAGGAGGACATACGGAGGAGGATGTGTGGTACTGTTGGACAAGTATGAAAACATTCCTTGATTGATTCGTTAGGGATAAATCTGTGTTAAGCAGTAATGCATCCATGAGGGAGGTTACGGCATCGGATGCTTAAAGGTGAATGGTTAGACGAATTAAGTGTAACCATGGCGTGGTGACGAAATGGACCTAAAAACCACAGTCTATGGAACCCAGTGCGAGATCGGGACCTTGGTTTGGGAATGGATAAAATGGTCTGACTTTGGCGATGAGCGATTTTGACTTGGCGTCTTCAGAAACCCGATTCCGATGCCGAGTTTGGTTCGGGCGAATTCAACTTCCAACGTGCAACAACAGCTCCGTGGTCATCAGTCCTGCGCGAAAACCATGTCGCCCTCAAATAACCAGAAAACCTGCACCATGGTGGACTACACGCTCTACCTAGTGACCGACTCCACGCCCGCGATCCTCGGCGACAAGGACTTCGGTGACGTCGTCGAGCGCGCCATCCGCGGGGGCGTCACGGTCGTGCAGTACCGGGACAAGACGAGCGACACGGGCGCCCTGATCGCGACGGCGGCGAGGCTGCACAGCATCACGAGGCGCCATCACGTGCCGCTGCTCATCAACGACCGGGTCGACGTCGCGCTGGCCGTGGGCTGCGAGGGCGTGCACCTGGGCCAGGATGACATGGGTCAGTCTAAACACCCTCAGGACGACTGCTGGTGCCAAGGTGGGGGAGGGCGTCTGCTGAGACAGGAGTGCATCCACAGACATAAGCACCGCGAGGAAGCTGCTCGGAGACGACAAGATCATCGGTATTACGGCCAACACGGTCGACGAGGCCCTCACGGCGTGCGAGCAGGGCGCCGACTACCTGGGCATCGGGACCATCTTCTCCACCCAAACGCACGTCACCAATCCCACACACACTTTTCCCGTGTCCCGATCATTTATCTCAAGGTGAAAGATATAATAACAATACTGACTCTGACACTCTGCAGCAAGACCAACACCAAGAACGTCATCGGCCCGGAGGGCCTCCGGCACACCCTCGCCGTCCTCGCCGAGAGGGGCCACCGCGGCGTTCCGGCCGTGTGCATCGGCGGCATCAACGCGTCCAACATCCCGCAGGTGCTGTTCCGCGGCAGCCCGCCCGAGAAACCCCTCGACGGCGTCGCGGTGGTCAGCGCCATCATGGCGGCCAGGGACCCGGAGGCCGAGGCGAGGCGGCTGCTGGGGCTGGTCCTGGACGCTGCCGAGCGCGGCACCCGGCCGAGGACGGGGCCGGCCGCGGCGGCGGCAGGCAAGGAGGAGCTGTTGAGGCTTGTTCCGGGGTTTATCAGGGCGGTGCATGAGTCGAAGCCGCTGTCGCATAACATGACGAACCTGGTATGGGGTCTTCCTTCCTGGATTGGATGGATGTGCTACGAGATGGCAAGCTGACCTGGCTTGGTCCTACAGGTGGTCCAGAACTTCGCTGCCAACGTGGCCCTGTCGATCGGGGCCTCGCCCATCATGGCCAACTATGGCGAGGAGGCAGCGGACCTCGCCAAGCTGGGCGGCGCGCTTGTCATCAACATGGGCACGGTGACGCCCGAAGGGCTGGACAACTACAAGAAGGCTCTCAGTGCGTACAATGCGGCCGGGCGCCCGGTCATCTTCGACCCCGTAGGGTACGTCTCGAATCCCTCACAAACCCCCACTCCCCACCCCCTCCCCCCGGGCGTACCGGAAAAAACACCCACATGTGCTGCTTTACTCTTACACCTACACATCACAGTGCCGGGGCGACGGCCGTCCGCAGGGCAGCAGTCAAGTCCATCCTCTCCGCAGGCTACATCGACGTGATCAAGGGCAACGAGAGCGAGATCAAGACCGTGTTCGGCGCCGCGACGGAGAGCCAGCGCGGCGTCGACAGCAGCAGCACCCTCTCCGACGCGGACAAGGCCCGCCTGGTCCGGGACCTGGCCGCGCGCGAGCAGGCCGTCGTGCTGATGACGGGCAGGGCGGACTTCGTCTCGGACGGGTCGCGCGTGTTCGCCGTCCGCAACGGGCACGAGTACCTCGGGGTGGTCACGGGCACGGGCTGCACGCTGGGCACGGCCGTCTCGGCCATGGTGGCCGCCTGCCCGCGCGGCGGCGACAGGCTCGCCGCCGTTGTGGCGGGGGCACTGCTGTTTGAGATCGCGGCTGAGCAGGCGGCGGTCAAGGGCGGTGTCGAGGGCCCCGGGACGTTTGTGCCGGCGTTCTTGGACTCGCTGTATCGCATCCGGACGGGTACTGCTGCGGGAGACGTCGGCTGGTTGTCTGCTGAGAACGTCTCTGCGGTGGAGTGAGGCTGCCAATTTTTCTATCCGGTGTGGACGACCTCATCCTTATCATGCGTGGAAGGGCTTGTCATAACCCGGAATGAGGAGATACCACAGTGCGAGCATATTGCTTCAAAATATAGAACCGCTAGACAACATCCGGGCTTATATGTGCATCAGCAATGGTACAATGAGATATTGTTCAAAGTGACATGCTTGTTGTGTAAGAGATGTCCCACATTTTATCGAGTCGCATTCAATGTTCCAGCAAGCACAACAGGGTCACCCAATGGGTCGGGCGCTCGCCGGTAGCACCGAGCTGCTGCGTCTCTCTGACGAACTGACGGCGCAGAGCCCAGTGGGCACGTCTGATCCGCGCAACAGTCAATATGATGGCCGAGGAGTGCTGCCCCCTCGCGCATCTGTTATGGAGACGGGGCTGGACGAATTCCGAACCATCAACCAAGAGAGACAACGGATGTTCGTGGCCAGACGACAGGCTAGGGTGCTCATAGACCGACAACGGCAGGCTCTAAGTCTAAGAAGAGAAGCCATCGAAGGGCAGGTGCGGGAGCTTCAGCACACGATAGCACGGATGGAGCGAAAGCGGGGTGTTCCGACGAGCGGCTAAGAATACCTGCCGTGGCTTCGAGTCACCACTCGCCTGTGGATCGCGGGACGGCCCATGCCGCCGTTCAGCATCGACTCCATAACCGGAAGCCCGTGGTCATTGAGAGCCCTGGAGGCTAGACAGCAGCTGGTGAACCATACAGGAGCGCCAGTCTCCATCGTCCTGACTGGCGACGGCTGGGGGCCGCGGGAGCTTCACATGAGAGGTGACAGTTTTTTGCTTGGCGAAAGGAACTTGGCGGCCCGGGTATGGTGCGGGCTACCCTACCATCGCGCGCTAGAGCAAACATTTCGAAGGCGGCTGTCTCCGTTTGAGGAGATCACAGAGGTGACGTAATCTGACCCCCTCAATGCCATTGCCGGGACAACCGCCAGCCGAAATCATTACATCGCGAGCCAGAGGGTTTCCACTCCCTAACCTTCTTCCTACATCGCCACATTGTCTTGTCTGTTCATTCTGTATTCGCCCGACCTGCCCCCGCTAAACAAATGACTGTCTGCCAGTTCGACGCCGCCCCCATAATCGAGTGGCTTCGAAAGGTTGACGCAGCCCCTTCGCTCCAGAGCGCAGAAGATGCGACCGCCGGTGCACCCGGTTCGCGAAAACGCCATCACGACTCCATCACCCTCGACGACACGTACGGCGCGAACGAAGTCATACCGTCGGTCCGCGACGCCCTCACTCCTCCTCTCACCGAAAAGAATCAATTGCGCAAGCGACGTCGCCCTGTAATGGCGGCCAACGACAACGATGCGCCCGGCGTCGAAGACCTTCGGTACCAGGATGTCTCCGACATCACCCCTCGAGCATCACAAAAATACGTGCGACCTATGTCGCTGGAAAGCTCATCGTCGGCCTCGGCAAAGCGTTCTGCCTCGTCCTCCTTCTCGAGACGATCGTCACCGACGAAACAGATCCGAGCTGCCGAGCTCAACAACGATGGCTTCACCCTCGACGTGTTTCCTGAAGACGAAGACCGATCACGACTGCCCCCAATGCTGCAGCATGTCCTTGTTGGATTGCAAGTCATCGATCGTGGAAGCCTCAACCTGCCATCGAGATGGAAGAAGCACGCGACGACCAACCTCAACATACCCGAGACATGGTTTGAGCCCAAACCCAAAGATCAAGACCCCGACGTCACGCTGTCTACTCCATCAGAAGGCGACACCTCTTTGACACACATCGTCAAGGAGATCCGCGATCGAGCCAGAGACTGCTTCAACGACAGGGAACCAGAATGCGTTTGGAGCGATGAAGTCTACAGTCCCCTTTTGTCCTGGCTGTGCCGGTGCCGACCAGTGAAGTCCACCAAGCCTGTGTCTATTGATTACCGTAGCAGGTAAGCATTTCCCCTTCGCCACCCCACTCCGACAGCCTTCCATGTTGTCACACAAGCCGGATGCTGATTGAACATAGCTCGTCGAGCACTATCCTGAAGTGCTATGCTCCGTACGGGGCATCTTCGAAGCTGATCGACTACTGCTTGGTGTTCCGGCCTGACGCCGGATGCAGTATCGCAAAGGCAATCGAAGAAAAGTGCACGAGCCGTTGGAAAGGGACAATCAATCATTCGGACTCTGGGAGTCTTTGCAAACATCCAATCGGTCTGTCCATCGAGGTTGAGAGCCCTGGTTGTGACATGATGGGAGCTGACCTCCAGATGGCCACATGGCACGCCGCCCAGTGGCGCAGTCTGTGTATCAATACAAATGTCCGGACAATCCAGTTTCTTCCTGGCATACTTATACAAGATCACTACTGGTACTTTGTCGCCTCCGTGCCTCCGGCACCAGAGCCGATCAACACAGACACACCGGCACCACGTGCCAGCGAAGACCGAGCCCACCCCACATTTTACTCGAGCATACAAATCGGATCAACGACTTCGAGCGACGGTATTTGTAAGATCATCGCGTCACTACGACTGCTGATACAATGGCTGGAAGAAAATTACTGGCCCGCATTCGAGCAACAAATCTTGAAGGGGTAGAACTCTATGATCTGGGCGTTATCGCGAGGGGTTGGGGTAATTCCATAATAAGAACACGGACACCCTGACATTCCCCGACCAATCATAGTAGGACCCGGGAGCTTGAGTGCGGTATATGTGAGGCCTTGGCCTGGGAAGTGAATGGTGAGAGATGGACCTGATCCCAGACTTCACAGAGCCTTGGGCGGGCTGCAATCTTGGCAAGTTGTCACGACGGATTGTGTCCAGCTGCCATTAAACGCCTATCGAAGACTGGTGATACTACTTGGAAGAAATGACCCCTCTCCTCTACACCCTGAAGCGGATGAAGCTCAAGGTTCGATCAAATCAAAGTAGTATCTCCGTGGATGCTAAGAAGAAATGGAGCTGGGTGATGTTGTTTTCAGGTGGTAAGGTTCGAAAAGGCGACCGGCATGGATTTTAGGCCATGTCGAGGGGCAATCCATGGTGACCTGTCTGCCAGTGGTCGTGTGGCTGGACAAGGGAGAGCGGGTGAATTCAGGGATGGGCGAGAAGGTCGAGCCTTACAACGTCGTCGTCTCGGAACAAGTCTCACGCGACGGAATGGCATTGACGGATAATAAGCTAGGAGGGCGGAGCCTTTTGAGATAACGTCAAGGGAAGCTGGATCTGGCTGCCAATTGGCAACATGTAGGTGAACTGACAACCGGTCGGACAGACGGCCGCATGGCCCGTTCATCGTCGATACGGGTGGCACAAGCGGGCTGGCGGGGAGGTGCTGCATCATGCGGCTCGCGATGAACCATTTTGAGTGCCACATGTGAGAAGCGATCGTACTTAAGGCCGACTATTGATTGGCGACAGAAGTGGTTGCAGGGCGACGAAGCCTATGCCGGGGAGGGATTCCCTAGTTGGGGTCCGATCGGCGGCCTGACATTGAGGGTGCTATTATACCCCGCGGGGAAGCCTTTATCCCTCCATTGCCCCGGTTCTGGCACTGCAAATGACGGTGCTCACGACAATGACTCTGATGGCCAATCATTGATATTTTCACCTTCCCAACCCGTCTAATCTCTCCGGACTATGATCTTTGCCCCTGCTCCCATTTCGAGAATCGCAACGTCCCACCTCCCACGCGCATCTCGCGCCACGACACTTCCCACACGACCTGCGATCCGGCCGTTGTCCAAGATGGCAGAGAAAGCCGCCCCTCGGCGACGGATGAGTACGCCAACTGCCTTGCTCAGAATGCAGTCACCACGGCTAACCTGCTCAATGCTTCACAGACAATCCCGCCATCTTGTCAGTGGAACCCCAGCCGAGCCCGATGCGATGAGGCCATCGAACCGCCCTGACGATTGCCCTTCATAGTGTGTGCGACCTACAAGAGAAGTTCCGAAACGCAATATACGAGTTCGACAAAGTGTGAGCATCACCGGCGCCAATAAACCCCCACGTCTTCTCCCCAGGAGCACCTTTCTGACAGTAAACCCCCCCGCGCCCTCCCCATAGCGTCCTCACCACACAAAAGGTCCTCCGAGCCGCCAAAGCCTTCGACATCCCAATCTACACGACCACACAGAACCGCGCGAGGCTGGGCGACACCGTGTCGGAGCTCCAGCCGTACTTGGACGGCCCGCTATGCCGGACGCACGCGGACAAGACCCTCTTCAGCATGTTCGTGCCCTCGGTGACGGAGCAGCTGGGCGCGGGACCCGCGCAGATCGTGCTGGTCGGCATCGAGTCGCACATCTGCATCACGCAGACGGCCCTCGACGCCCGGCGCGCGGGCCACGCCGTCTACGTGCTCGCCGACGGCGTCAGCAGCTGCAACAGGGAGGAGGTGCCGCTCGCGCTGGCGCGCCTGCGCGCCGAGGGCGTCGTCGTCACCACCAGCGAGAGCTGGCTGTACGAGTTTGTGGGCGACGCCGGGCTGCCCGAGTTCAAGTCTGTCATCGGCATCGTCAAGGACACCTCGGCGGACACGAAGAAGGTCCTGCAGGCCCTGGCGCCCGTGCAGGGTGCGTCTAGGATCTAAGCAGGTAGGAAGGAGTTGGTTTGCTTTCGCGTTCGTAGATTGGTGGTACGGCAACATAGATGGTCAGAGGGGAGGCTCAATCAATTCCTAGACGAGTCTGTTTATAAGAGTTCGAGCCAGCATATTGCGGACGTTCTTAATGACAATATTGTGGAAATGAACCCTTTTATTTATCATGGCATCCTGCTGTGAGTCTTTGATTATCGCCACTTTCTGAGCTGGATTTCACCAGCATGCAGCATTCACGTGTATAAAAACATTGCCTGGCCAGTTTCTAGGCCACGGTAACGAAAAGGGCAATTTTCGCCGCGAAAGGACATTCGTAGCCGGTCAATCGGCAGTCTTCCGGCCGAGGCCGACTCAACTCCGGTCCTCCCATCCGGAAGATTGACTCTTCACCCCTCACGTCACATTTAACGCCGATTGCGCCGCCTGGTCCCGACATGGCCGTTTTCAGCGGCACTTATGCTACAAATAGTAGTGGTAACAAACGACCCAGCTGAGACATCACGATCCACTACATCTGCTCGTCGCACACGGTCCACCATTCAGCGGCTTCTACGGGACATCAACCAACAATAAACTAACCTGCCTCGAGCCAGCCGTTCGCATAAGTGAGAAGCCATGGCCACCACCACCACCAACACAGAGACCACCGCCCAGCCCCCAGAGCCGCTCATCACAGGGCTGCACCACATCAACCTCACGGTGCCCCACGGCGCCCTCGACAGGGCCAAGTCCTTCTACGCCACCACCCTCGGCCTGACGTCCCGGCCCGTGCCGGCCGCGCAGACCCACGAGCTGGCCTGGTTCGACATCGGCGCCTCGGGCCAGCAGGTCCACGTCTCGCTGCCCAAGCACGACCGCGACGCCGTGCCCGCCGACGCCTCGCGCCACCCCTGCTTCCGCGTCGGCTCGCCCGAGGCCCTGCTCGCCCTGCAGCGCCGCGTCCACGACCACTTTTTGCGCGGCGGCGACGACGCCCCCGCCGCCGCCGACGAACCCGGCGTCAGCTCCGGGGCCAAGGGGCCCGAGTACCCGAAGCGGTTCTTCGCGAGGGACTTTGCGGGGAATAGGCTGGAGTTTACTGTCTAGGCGTCGTCCGGGGTGATGGGTGTTTTTTTTTTTTTTTCTGTTTATGTTTTGGAAGCGATGAATTTGGGATGGATGCCGTGATGGTCACGCCTTGAGCGTTAAGTAGACAGATCTTTGCGATGACACCACCACGGATGATGGCAACGCCCTTATCGCTTTGTATGACAAGGCCCGGTCAAATGCATGGTCTGTTTCAGGGGAGTTTAGCAAGCTCTTATCGGGTCTGCTGCTCGTCGACGGGCTCGAAGCAGTAATGACTCGGTGAGAACAGGCGGCGAGTCAATGACACTGGATGCTGATAAGCTTAGGATCACATATTTCTGAGGCCTATCAGATCAGAAAAGCAAGATGTGATTAATTCTCCAATTGCAATCTGCAAATATGTGTACAGATGCTGGACCTGTGGTCGACAATCCCACTATGCAGCCTATCCAGAGTAACCAGGTTCAAGCAACAATTACTTACTGCCGGAAGGATCTTAAACCACCACTCCCGCCGATTGTATTCGGACGGTGAGTCCTAATTGCTCATGATGAAGCAAGAAACAATCATGGCATTGACATGGCTGTTGCAGCGGACCAGCAAATCCTCCTATAGAGACCCCCAAGCAGGACTACCCGGTGCTGATCACGGATGTGACCGGTCATGAGGGTGACTTCAATCTCCAGACCCAAGGTATCGAATTTGTCCGCCATGAGAGCAGCCTGAAGGATCAAGACTTTGGCGATGAGGACCTCGTCCGCAAAATATACTACCAAGAAATTCTAGCCCTGACAAGACAGGTGTTAGGGCAAAACCCCAAATTGTGAGTTCCTCAGTGCAACATATAGGAAAACCGAGCCTCGACCATATCGCTGACAGCAAACCTTGCTCACAATCAGCCCGAAGAACCCCTCACTCCACATCCTCCAGCACCTGCGCAGGAACAGCCCAGACAGGTTCCCCACGGGCCCCGTCCACGGCTGCCACGTGGACCAGCACCCGGCCGCGGTGCAGGGCTTCGCGCGGCGCTGGCTCGGCGGCGAGAGGGCCGACGGGCTGCTGCGCGGCCACCCCCGCTGGCAGATCATCAACGCGTGGCGGCCCGTCCGCGGGTTGGTCCGGCGCGACCCCTTGGCCGTCGCCGACGCGCGCTCCGTCCCGGACGAGGACGTCCTCAAGGTGAGGCTGGTATACCCGGACCACGAGGTCGACGTGCTCGAGGTGAGGGCGCCACGGGGTGGGGAGGGGGGAAGAGGGGGGCAGGGGGTCCCACAGGTGGTACTTCAAGGACCCCATGGGTCCCGATGATGTGGTGTTTTTCACGCAGTTTGACTCTACGGCGCGGGCGGATGTGCCGAAGCGGGTCCCGCATACTGCGTTCAAGGACCCGAGGGTGGACGAGGCGGCGGCTGAGGCGAGGAAGAGCATTGAGGTCAGGATCGCGGTGTTTTATGACAGTGACTAAGGCCTGGAGTAGAGATGGTTTTTCCCCAACGGCCTACGTTCTCATGCAGAAGTCATTCACTACGAGGCGATGCTGAACAAGACGGTCTCAGATCTCGAAAGCACTTCATTGAGCTGGGATGATTCGCGTAACAAGCAAAGCGAAAGGCATTTTCAACTTCAATCAGCATCTATCAAGAAAAAACCAAGTTGGAGACGGCGAAAAGTCCTCCCTTTACTTCGGGGCACTCTCGTCGCCTTCCGCAATCTTTTCCTCGTATTCTTTGAACGTCTCAATGCCTTTAGGGATACCATTCCACTGCAAGCCCTACGAATAGTTAGCGACCGGAAAACATAGCTGCGTGGGGTAAGCCGTAGCACCCTCTGCCGGTCTTACTCACCTGCTCATCCATGAGAACGGCGCGGCGCTCCATGGCCCTCTTCCAGGAGGGCAGCTCGACCATGCGCTCATGCCACGCGCGGGCGTGCGGCAGGCCGTCCCAGACTTCGTCCCACGGCCGCACGAGCACCTCGCTGAGGCGGGCGTTCCACGGCACGAACGCCATGTCGGCAAAGGTCATCCTGTCGCCGACGAGCCACCGCGCGGCGCCGCCGCCGGCGGGCCTCCCGGCCAGCACGCCCTCGATGACGCCCAGCACGCGCCTGATCTCCGCGGCGTACCGCTCGGCCGCCGACGGCAGCCTCTCGTGGTGCAGGTGCTGGAACCACGCGCACTGCCCGAAGTACGGGCCCTGCCCGCTCGTCTGGAAGTGCAGCCACTGGTTGCAGAGGTGCCGCTCCCTCAGGGTCGCGTACGACACGCGGTGGCCCGCCGGCGCGTCGTACTGCTCGGCGAGGTACTGGTAGATGGCGCCCGTCTCCCAGAGCGTGAGACCCGTGTTGGGGTCCTCGATCGCCGGGGCCCGGCCGTTGGGGTTGATGTCCGTGAAGGGCTTCTTCTTGATGTCTTCGAAGCGGAATGACTTGATTTCGTAGTTGAGGCCGAGCTCCTCGAGGAGGAAGATTACCTGTTGGGGGAGGGGAAGGGGGGCGGTCAGCAACTCTGTGTTGTTGAATGACCAGACCCACGGCGTTCAGCTTCTCACGTCCTCACCTTCCAAGGGTTGGGTCCGGGTGCTGGCAAACAGATCATCAGTTACTCTCCTTAGACACATGATTTGCTCCGAAGAGCAGGAGTACATACGCGTGATCCAGACGCGGATGGGCTTCGGTGGATAGGGTGTCGCCATTGCTGCTTTTCTGGTGGTTGCCGATACTATTTGGTGGTCTATCTCGCACGATGATTAAGGAGAAATTCCGAGTGATCATCATCTTGGATTTTATTGACGGACGAGCTCATTGAAACTCTTGCCTTGAAGAGGGGCAGATGACCCATAGCAACTAACAGTCACTGGTGATTGGTGTTGGTCGTCTGTTAGTACTGCCGTGGCATAGAAGGATTGTGATTGCGTGTGTGTGTCAGCATTTAGTACAAGTTGATGTGGATGATACCAATGTGCATTGGCTGGAGCCAATCCAAACTTCATTCAGCCTGCTCCTCCTTTATGCCGGAATGGGGAAGACGCACTCCAAGGATCAGAACTACTATTGTGTGGACGATGATGACAGGCGTTACGACGTGGGTTGCATTGTTCAATTTCGGCCGCCGACTTAAGAGACGGATTTGCCGGGATACGGATATCAAAATCCTTAGATGTCAGCGCCTGACAGGCCATGATTCCTCCCCCCCCCCCCCACCTCAAAAGAAAAAGTTATGCTACAGTAAGGGAGGAACGAAATGGGGACACACGCAGAAATTTCCATGGGAAACTTGAGCAACAGACAGAGGGTCTGAGCACTGTGCTTCACTATAGCATGGGTGGGTGGCGGAGATGTTGGTCGCAATAGTTAACTACCTATATTAGTCTGATGCACAGATTCAATGGGGAACCGCTATCCGTCATATTTTTTCCATAGATGTCTATCAGGCATCTTCACAAACATTCTAATGGAGCGAAGGGCGGAGGCACTCATCATGCTTTGCTGTTTTGAAGTGCTCCTACACAGTTGTCGTCACATTTGGCTTGTTGGGAACGCAGGCCGAGTCCTGATTGAGGAGACGACACAGTTTCTGGGGATATACTGGAAAGAATACCTGAACTGGCCAAATCAGATGCTGGAAGATCAATAACGATTTATCCCATGTTCTAAAGTTGAGAGCCAGGAAATTCTGGGTCACGCAATGGGGCCATTGTCTTTGCTTGTAGTCAACAGGTAGGTGGCTGGGATTTTGTCTGAAAAAGGGCAGGAAAAAAGCTTTCTTTTTGTATTTGTGCAAAACCCAACTTAGAATGAGGGCCGAGTTCGCTGACCACCCGTGTACACATGGCAGTCACTGTGCTGGCTATGTTACTGTTGAATATCAATCACAGGTGACAGGAGTTGAGACGCTCGTTATCGTCAATCACCTGCTAAGTGCCAGAGTACCAGTGTGTCTGGTAGTTTCAACAGACCTGTCACTGAAATCATTCACCTTTCAGCAGCTTTCACCCAAATTGTCCTGTTTCTGCTGCTCAGCTCTGGGAGTAAGAAACCCTAAAGCTCTCTTGCTTACCTGCTAAGTGATTTAGCTCATTCAGGCACGCATACCACTGGTTATAGAAGTAAAACCTGTTTAAACAAGCTGTCCGTTGAAGAAACCATGGTAAACATCTTGACATTATGCGCAGTTCCCGGGGTTTTGCCAAACTGGGTTTGAACATTCGTTTTGGTTTGAATACCCTTACGGGTACAGTGGGGCTGACGAAGGCAAGACTTCCAGATTCAATGTTCATCCTTATTTTGCCTACCTACTTAATTAGGCATCTAATCGAGTCGTTCTCAGTCTCTCTGATTATCCCAAATTGCAATCTTACCGTAGAATCCTAGATTCTACGTACATACAGGACAATCCGGTGCCCACACCCACCTTGCAATCATGCACTCGTGGCTGGCCGTGGCATATGGAGGTAGAGTCTGAATATCTCCGGAGCTGGTAGGTATGACCAGAAGGAATGACCTGTCAGAGCGGTATTATGCCAGGTTCGGAGCAGAGCAAGCAAGTATCACAACCCGTACACCAGGCAGCCCAGCCCACCTTGAGAGGGAAATACAAGTACTCAGCAACCCGTCACTCGGAACATTGCTCCTTTGAACAGCACGTCCTAAGCTTCTGCCAAGCCAATCGTACCTGTCAGTTGTTCGACCAAGCTTTCTGCCAACAGATTAGGTTCTGCTAGTGCCATCGTTGGTTGGGGCCGTTGGACCAGGAACCGGGCGGAATCCCTAGTCGCGCGAGAACGTTGCATTCACGGCTGACGACCTCCTTTTTTTAAAAAATAAAAAAAGAAAAATCCAAAACGATGTGGGGCAAACATCAAGGTTACTCGACCTTCTTGGGTTTAGTCATGTCCATTTCCCGCGATGATGGTGCTTGGTTCGTTGCCGCTAATCCCGTCGCTCTCTCGTCTTAACTCCAGTGGGCATGTAGCTTCAGGTCTGGAATCTTCTTCACAGCAGGGAGTCATGCAAGGCTAAACAGGCAATAGGACGCAGTGGATTCTAGTGAGACCGATAGCAAAACCCTCCCACCATTGCTTCTGTACTGCGCCCCTTACGTACACTGGTCAACAAGTTCGGCCTGGGGGACGGGCGGGGCTTATTCTGGTATGCAGGCGATAGTGAATAAACCCCTGGATCGGTGATGGGTCAGATGATGCCGCTGTGCCTCTCGAAAGCCACCCGCCGCCAACGAATCAACTTCCTGAACTGGCCTTTAGGCAGCGTGGTACATAACAATCCCTCAACATCTCTGGCGCTCTCCCACCGGGTACATCTTGCTGCTCTGCGCATGATTCTTGCTCCACGCACCTCTGCTTCTGCCCTGCCATGACCAGTTACAGGAGCCTTTGCTTCACTTTCAACCTCACAAGCTCGATACAGGCTTTATCAGCAGACCGACCGCCACGTGTCACTTCCCGCTGTATATGTGAGCTTTGTTATCAAAACTGAGCTCGCAAAATTGACTCACACGATCAGCTCGCAGACTCAACCCCATCACCCGAGATGACGACTCAAGGCTCAGGCGAAAATGACCAGGGCAAGAAGTCCCTCTACCAGCGTTACAAGGACGCAAAAGCTGGCAACCCCATTTCCGAGCAGGACCTGAAGAAGTACACTGGCATGACGAGCGACGAGCTCAAGGACTGGGCGAAGGATCGAGATGGTGTCGCGGGTAACCGAGCCGCAGGCAAGCTTGACGCCGGTCCTGCCAGCGGGTTTGCTGGTTATGAGACTGCGCATGGTGTTGGTGGCTGGGGTCCGGGTGCTAAGGGGGAGGCAAGGTTCCCATCACGGGAGTCCAAGGAATAGACTCGGAGAAGAAGGAATCGGTGTACTGCCGTTGTGGTTTATTTCTCACGAGGCTATGAGGACGGTGTTGGCTTCTGCTGGCTCGTGCTAATACGCAGTACACCCCAATATACGATTTGGGTCTTCTGGTGCCGTGTGGAATGAAACCTGCAAACATGCCTCTCTTTCAGTGCTGAATAACCCCGTCCCTCTCTGTCGACATGGTACATGCTGGGAAATGAGAACCATACACTTGCTTCAAAAGCTGCCTATATCACTATGGAACGAGATCCAAACTGGCCATGGAGCATCATCAGTTGATTGCGCCACAGAGAGAAAACAAATTCGAATCAGACCGGCTGAGCTTTCCTTGCAGCTCACAAAATCCAAGAAAATGGTTCTATTAAAGCATTCACCGCTTGCCAAAGATGACGCGGCATAGTCTTGTCCAGAATGAACTTGTCATTTGTGAACTCATGTAGCTAAGCCGTTATCTCGGTACCTATTTTGCAGGACGCATGATATGGTTGAGTAATTCTGCACCACTCTCAATAGATTTTACCACTGTGCAAGGTACGCCAGCATAGGTGGAGTCATGTGAATTAAGTCTGCCCATAGGTCCACCCGCGTTGGAACAGAGGTGGCTGATGACGCTGTCTGCTGACCGTGAAACGCCATTGACTACCTAGGTACGTGATCCGACTGGCGTTCCGCCTCCAACACATATTCAGGCTCCCCCTGACCGAACACGATGACTGCGACCCACGAGGGGCTGTCACTGGCAGTACCTCGTCACTCCTATAGTGAGGAGGTGGATTTCCAGCCCTGATGTTCAACAAATACTTGTGGAGTAGGCCCGAATGCTAGATCACATTTTTGAAAGTGGCAGTGTGTTCCCAACATCCGTTTGATGTGGTCATTCAGCAATGCATTATATACCGAAGTTAGAGTTCCCTTTGAGGCTGAAGGAAATTACGACGGAGTCATTGGGCTTTGTGAACACACCATCGAACTCCGGGACGGAAATAACAACAACGAAACACCAAGCACGGGGGATCACTGGGCATCCGACAGAATGGGCCGGGTGACGGCCATGGCGAGGGATTCGGGATTGGAAGTCAATTTTTATTAATCAAAAGACTGCAGAAAGCATTCCAGAAGTCCTGAAAGGCGTCATCTTGTTGGATGATGCTAAGCTGGATAAACCCAACTATATGAACAACCACACCTGGTTTTCCGAACCACCCAGTATCCGGCATCAATCTTCTTGTGCTCACAGGATGTAAGGCAGCGCAATTGGAGCCGAAAGGGTCTGGGATGAAATATAGAAACGGAGATGGCGAGAAGAGCTAGGCTCTCACGGGGACAAGTCAGAGCGACGGACGCCTTGGACCCGTGGTAAGCCCACTCAACCGGAGCAATAGGATGCCGGGGACCAAATTACCCGAAGCACAAAGCTTTGGGGTCCTCATAATCCCAACTTACAACAATTTCCAGACTTTTTCCCACAAGAGACCAATTTTCTTCTGGCCTGTAAAGAGCATCATTGTATCTTAGAATTTCTGGGGCATTATACTGACCCTAGAGACCGAACTAAAGCGGGAGAGAGCTCCTCGCAGTCCAAAAGATTTGTGCGGATGAGCATCAAAACTGCCATTTCTAGCGCAGAGGATATCAGAACATCGGGCGAGAGTTTTTGACCGACAAGATCATCAGAAATGCGGTAGAAACGTGGTCTGAGACACCAGTTCCCCCTGCGTGGTCTAGAAACCAAGACTCTTTGCGGCCCGGCTTCCGATGTGGCTTCTCAGATGGGTATCCAAGTATCCAAAAAGTCTTGATACCAGACAGTATACCAATCCCTCGTACACGGTCCCATCGCAGACCTTGAAGCCATGCGGATGCAAGTCTGATCCTTCGACCATCAAAGTCGGTCCGCTGGCCGAGGTCAAGGCCTGTGTCGTGGCCGGGTTGAGTAACAGGATGCTCCAGGAGCTCGACGCTCCGCCCTCCAGCATGGAGCTATGTATCGGAGCCAGTTGTGTTAGTATGTATGAGATCGATTCTGGGGCAAGCTTAGTCGGTGACGCGGTCCGGTGCACCTCTTACAGCGTGACGCATGCAATCCTTCGTTCCTTCGCGCCTGTACAACTACCTGCAGTCGGTCGATCAGCACGTACAATACACTACAACAGGCTCGGCGGCCTTTCTAGATGGGTTCAACGGTCCGATAAGCGATATAATTCACTGGTGCCCGATTGCCCATGGATGATATAAAAACAGTACCAACTTCCACATTCATCAGATGGGATTCTAATTCAAGCACGGCAAGCAACTCCTGGTTTCTTCACTCAGGCTCTACCTCACGCACAACCGGTTTCATTATTTACCGACGCCTTAAACGGTCTAAAGCCCAGTCCGACACGCCGCTGTCAACATGCAGTTCACCAAGATCGTCATTGCCCTGGCTCTGCAGACCGCAGCTGTCTTGGCAGCCCCTCCCGTGTCCCCAGAGGATGCTGCAGTCAATGCTGCGGTACCCCAAGGGGTAGGTTGACCCCTTTCCAACACATGAGACTGTGATCAGTAAACATGTACTCACTGTTATAGTGCTATGTCTGCTGCCTGGGACCACCTGTTGGCTGCGTTACTTGCTGCAATTAAGGGGACCTTCATTAGCGAAGGCTGAACCACCCTTTGAGGCGCTACACATCGCCCGGAGGACAATTTGAAAATTGAGAGTCAGCATGTAACGTTTCTAAGGCTTGTGGATGATCTGAATCGATAATGTCAACCGCAACGGATGTTGGGACTATTCCTGTAACACTGCTCTGAGTGGTTGATGCGCAAAGCGTCTGACTGGCTTTGTGCTTGTTCTTCGCTCTGGGTCCCGAGGCTGGAATGACTCCACATCTAAATGTCAAAAGGAATATACTCCCTGCCTGATCTTAATTCCTCAGAAACTAGACTCCAACACGGACAAGTGCCTAGGTACGGAGTAGGTGACCTTTGCCTGTCGTCTCCCGCATCCCGATCACTTCGGCTATCGGCATGTTGCTTAATACGGAATTCAGCCTGACATCTCCAGAAGATCGCGGCCGCCTCTCTTCAGCTCCTTTTCTTCAGATGACAAACGAGCCCCTTCTGCCTTGGGAACCAGCTGCCGGTGACCTCCCATTCCCTCTCCGGGTCAACCAGCTTTATCTCGTATCGGCCGACCAAGGTAGCCACAATCTTGTACACCTCCATGTTCGCAAGGTTCCTGCCAATACATACTCTTGACCCCCCTCCGAAGGTCAAGTCACAAGCGTTGTATAACCTCAACCGCCTCTGATAGTCCTCATCAGACTCGGCAGGACGCCGGAGCCACCTCTCCGGGCGGAAGTCGTCCGCGTCCTCGCCCCAGATAGACTTGTTGCGGCCCGCCACGTACGGGTTGATGCCCGCAGCCGTCCCTGGTGGGACCGACGACCCATCGGGGAGTGTGAGCCCGGAAGAGGGGACATAACGCTCCAGGAGCATGCACACCCCGGGATGCATCCTCATGGCCTCTCGGGCGACGGCCTCGAGGTCTTGAGGTGGTTGAATCTTGTGAGCCCGGGGCGAATGAAGTAGCCAAGACTAAGTAGGAAGGGAAGTATTGAACGATTCAAGTTTGACTTACATGGCAGTGCGCGGGCGGAATTGTACGGCGCGATCTTTCCGAGGTCGGCGGTGACGATCTCGGCCTCCAGTTTCTTGTACACGTCAGGGTGGCGCAGAGCGTAGTAGAATATCGCGCGGATCGTGATGGCCGTGGTGTCGGCCCCGGCAAGGAGGTTCACGAGCAGGTACCCCATGATGATGCCGTCGTCGACGAGGTCCGGGTGGGTTTCCTTGGCGTTGAGGAAGTGCTGCAAGAAGTCCGGGACCTTGGGGTCGAAGTTGGGGTCCTTCCCGGAAGCCCGAGCAATGAGATGTTCCACTACGATCGCCATGAGTTAGGGGACTGTTTGTTCATATATGTATGTATGCTGTTCAAGTCATGGTGAGTTTACCTGCAATGCGTGTGATGTTACCCAGGTTCGGCGGGCCGATGCGCACCACTGGGTTCTTGTCCATGAGGAAGTCCAGGAAAGGCACCTGCCCGACTGCCGCGAAGTAGTCCAGTGCCTTGTCCGCGATCTCGATCGTCTTGTCGTGGTCCCGGCCGGTGTCCATGTAACCGAATCGCTGGCTGAAGGAAGCAGCGCCGTTCATGTCCCATGAGTCTGTGATTATCCAGAGTGGGTCAGTCCAATTCTCGCATCCCGTTCCGAAAAGTTTGAGCTGCTCACAAAATGCAATCCATTGGCCGAGATCACACTCTTGGCCTCCCTGCTCATGCATGAACCTGCTTTCGAGCTGCTCACAAAAGTCGCTGATGACGGTATCCATCAAAGGCTCCAGGGTTAAGACACTTCCTTGCGAGTAATACTTGACAATCGGCCTCTTCATACGAGCATGTTCCTCTTGATCCGTGGTGCTGAAGAGATGGTAGGTGATTTTGCCCTTTCATGCGTTTTCACCATCAGTACTGGTTGAGCAGCGAAAAGAGAGCTCACAAAATATCACCCGACATCTACAGCACTCTGTCCACCCTGCACTTGTGCCACTGGATGGTGCAGAGAAAAGGAGAAATCACAAACATAGCAGCTTACATTAATGATAGTACTGTTGTTGTGGTAGAATTCCGTCTGTTCACCCACTGTTAGAGTCTCCAAACTCAAGTCCCCGCCACTCTGAAATGAGGGAAAGCCACACCTTGCGCCATTTTCCGTCCGTGCTATAAAGCACCTTGGCCAATTCAGGAATGTCGAGGTCCAGTGTATTAGGCCCTATGCGTAGAACAGGACCATACTTCTCATGAAGCCTCTTGATTTGTACGTGATAGTCACCTCTGCGGACGAGTCGCAACCGCCAAAAATTGGTATATCCTGTTTTCTTGTTAAGAACACATGACACCACACTATTTCTGCCACTAAATGCTGAACTTCAAAGGAGAACTGGAAGACACCAACTTACGGGCAAGCCATGGCCCGGGATATCGTCTTAAAGAGGATCCCAGGTCGGAGAGTAGACACCATATCAGGAAAATGAAGACGGGCACGATCACCAGGAAGATAATCTTTGATAGCAAGGGCTTCTCTGGCAGTGGAACTGCGACCGATGGAATGGTGCTCGTCTTTGAATCCATTTCGGACAGGCGATGCCAAAATAATGGCCGTATTGTATCGCTATGGAACCCAATGGGGACCCCCAGGTGTCGAGTTTGTCTCACCCGAGGAAAGAGGTCAGTGATGGCAGTGATTCACCAGCGGAATTAGTGTAGCAAGCGCTTTCCAACAGACAGGCGGTACGGAATAACTATGCGTCGAGACTACGCTGGATCCACATAACGAATGGCCCCCAGAGGCTCAATTGCTTGTGCTCCATGGGTCAGACCCAACGGACGTAACCCTGCATCTGGTATCGTATGATACCCTGCAGGACCCCTGGCGATCCCTCAAGATTCTTCACTACACCTCCTCCTCCAGGACTTCAAGCCATAAATCGTGTTCTATGTTTTCTATAGGTAATTTCGGACCCGTCAAGCCACACTTTGCCGCGATTTGTCAACACAAGCGAGTTCAAGCGGAGAGGTCCGTCTTCAACGTTCTGAATCCTTGAGGAGGGGTAAAACAGAACTGTCCCGACGCCATGCAATACCAACTGGCCGCAATTTTTGGCCCAAACACTGTTTAGGCTTGGATCAGTAGGCCATTGGTTCGGCGGCTGTGTTGAAATTTTCATATATCACAGCCCCACTAGATAGTGAGAGACTTTACCACAGCTTCACTTCTCTGGCATTAGTGAATTGTCGGATGTACTATGGTGGTCTGGAAAAACGGCAGCCCCTTCCCAGTCTAGCTGATCCCTGCGTTTCGTGGCCTTTTCGCTGTTCTGCCTGAGAAACCACCGGTGGGCCCCTGTCCCGGAAATACCTGGCATCGGTGCCAAAAGTACATAGTACTCTACCACAAGGACATGATCCCCACGGCGAGGGCGTCCCAGAGGCGCCGAGGGCTCAGGGGCCCCGGAATGGATACCACCTTACGGCGTCAAGAACAAGGGGGCCCGGATCCACTTGCGGGTCCGGGGAAACCAACACACATCGGGGTCTCTGCTAAATCGGCTGACCGGTGTGGGGATCAAGGAGCATTGGGTTGGAGGCTTGACTAACGGGCTGGCAGGCATCGAGGGGGCATTAAGATTTCACCGGGATACCAATGCGATGCACCCAACGACGATGTTACGAGGATCCGTGCAATTACATACGTGTCTTCGGCAGTTGATAAGTACGTCCGGTCCTTTCGCTACTGAAGCAGATACAACGCCGTGCACGGGAACGCCTGGCTCAGCTTGTTGACAGGGTTGATTCACCCCTTGACCTGTAGACTGGTCAGGAAGCCAGACAATAAGTTTTGGACTGGAGTATGTTCCTTATGTTTGCGGAGAGCGGCAAAACTTCATCTCCCACTGCTCAGTTTTGTCATACATTCGGTGGCCCCATCGACGGCGACGGCAACCAAATTCCCTTGCGATGGCCATGAGTGGGCAGGGCCCTATGGCCGTGCTGGTCATGTGGATTTTGGTGGCTCCGACTCTCATATGCGTAATACTCCGTCTCTACACCAGAGTTTTCGTGATTCATTCCCATGGCGCTGATGACCACGCGTACAATCTTGCTTTCGTAAGTCGAGGGAGCATACTTTCTACTTATTTCTTTCTCTCTTTCTTTCTCAATTGCTGTCAATCTCTTGTTCCGTCATTTGCTGACCCTACAACGTCCTCGTAGATCTGCCTGCTCTGCTACACCATTTTCATAACCATCGCCGCCGAGTATGGGTTCGGCCAGAGCGCATTCGAGCTGGAGCCAAGCGACCTCGCGAACGCAATCCTTTTCGAGGCCATCTCGCAGACCTTTGCGGTCATCGGAATGGCGGTCGCAAAGTGGTCACTAGGGCTGTTCTTGCTGCGCATCATCCACCAGAGGACACACCAAGTCATGATCTGGGTCGTCATGGCTTCGCTCATGGGGGCCAGCATATCGACCTGTTTTGTCTTCTGGCTACAGTGCACGCCGCCGAGGTACCTGTGGGACCGCAGCATACCGGGAGGATACTGCCAGGTTGACTCAACACCAGTCTCCATGCTATTATGCAGTAAGGTGGCCAGCAGTAGGATATGTCATAAGGCTTGTTACTGATTTCATTTAGTTCTTTGTGTCATAGCGGACTTTTTCTTTGCCATATCTCCATGGTTCTTCATATGGCCCCTTCAGATGGGTCGACGAGAGAAGATGGTGACCCTCATCAGTCTAAGCCTTGGAGTCATGTAAGGAGCCTCGTCTTTTAGTGTTTTCGAATGATTCTTCTCCGTCGTTGCTAACGAGCCAATCAGAGCTGGAGCGTTTGGTATCGAAAGAACACTTAACGTGCCTCAACTGTCAAGTCCCAACTACACCGGTTCGTCTAGAATCATTTCGAGATCTTTGCACATTAACCCCGACCATCATCCTCAGCGATCAAACCATCTCGCTAACGGATCGTGCGCATGTGCTGCAGAAGACACAGTCGGCCTGATCGTTTGGTCAGCCGCCGAGATCGCCGTCACAATGATCTGCATGGCCGTACCCGTCTGCCGGCCGCTATACAAACGATTCCTCGACAGGTTCACATCAGAAGGTACGGGTAGCTATGAGAAGCAGGATGGGTCCCAACAAATCGCCGGATTCGCGCTCCATACCTTCGGTGGGAGCACCTTGCTGCCTCGGGGTGGCAAAGGTCAACGGGCGCCAGGCAAGCGAGGAATCTCTCTGGGCGAGGGTGGAAGTAATGACCAGAAGAGGGGCAGTACGTCGGCGTATGCCATGGCCACGGGCACCGGGCACCAGGAGGATCACAGCGATGAGGAGATTCTGGGCGTTGAAGAGAGGAATGCCGGACGAGTAAATCAACCCGGGGCTAATCTCATCCACGTCACGGATGAGGTTCGAGTGACTAGGAGTTGATTCGTGAGTAGACATTGAAGACCGAAAGGAGACGTATGAAATGGAAGGCCATCGTTTTCATACACATCCGGCCAGACACGTTCGAGGGCAACTTAATATGGTCCGCAGCACAACTATCGCAATTATTCTCATGATGCGTAAAAGGCCCGAAATAATAGTGGAAACATCCGAATGCCTGTAGGTCCCATACTTCCACACGTCTCCATGCTGTCCGTTCGTCCAGGCTTGATTGCAGTGGCCAGTACCCAAGGACAGTGTCAGGACTTCTTGGTGTTATCAACTTGCGTCGCACGGCCACCCATGCCAAAACCCGCGATGAAAGCAGCCCTCATGCTGGCACCCAGGTACACGAAAGGGATATTCCCCCAGTCGATGGCATTCCAGCGCGCAAAGTTCCACGGCAGGTAGATGTCCAGGCCAAGCTGCCTGACAGTCCAGAGGTGGCCCAGATCAGCGACCAGGAGCCCGAAGAGAACGGTCTTCCAGACGCGCGGGTCTGAGGTGGAGCGGAGGACGAGGGCCTCGTTCAGCGTGAAGAGCAGGTACAGGTTCGCCAGCTGGGACAGGACGATGGAGGTGCCGGTTGGGATCTTGCCGGGAGCCGGGGCGGAGGCGGCGTGGGTCAGTAGGAGATATTCGTCCTGGCGGAAGTGGGCATAGAATGCACCGACGAGGGCGGAGACGGGCTCGATATAGAGGAAGAAGAGCCTGTACGCCGCTGGGAACCGGCTGAGGCCGGCTTCTCGGAGGTGCCGTTGAGGGGCCATGAAGGCGGTCTCTAGCCGGAGGGATACGGACGGGTCGGAGAGCTCGTCCTGGACCTGCTTTCTGAATGATTGGCTACTCGGATTCGTAGCGAGTACATGTGTATGCGGGAGAGTATCCCGAGGCGTGGTCTGTATTAGGTAGGGGATTCAACAGCACATTGATGAGGTGAGGTTGAAGCTTCCACCGTGACGGCACCAACCTCTTCTGGAAAACGACCAAACGGCCCCGAGTTCAGGCCCACTGCTTCAGAACAGGGGTATCCCAGAGGCGATCCGATCCTATTCCTCGGGCCCTAAACTTCGGTGCCTTTTAACCTAAGACTGAAGAAGAACCACAAATGTGCTCATCCTTAAAACACAGAGCAGGCAACTAGCAAATCCTGATTTTAGACACCCGAAATACAAGCCAACAATTTTTTTTGGATACGCCGTGGTGAGTTCTGGTCGGCGTGAAGTGGCCTCGGGACTCGGGCCCATGCTGAGTCAAGCACCTGCAGGATGTCTTGTGTGACGTTGTTGCATCTTCTCAGCAAACGGCACATCTCGCTGCCCGTGAGTACATACAGCCCTTCAGCCAAGACTACTGTGACTCTCCAAGTCATCGAAAGCCCCGATCAGCATGGAAGAGTTTCGGCACTGCTAATTCAATAGCAAGGACCGTTCAAGCGCCGCTGGTGGGAACAATTGTTTGGTCAGCCTGAGGAGGTCTCGCGCACCCCTGAAACTCTAAAACACCAAGTCAGCCCCTAACCATGGGCGAGGCCAGGGGTAGCCGCCCTAGCTCTTCGTCTGATCGACGTCCCAAAACACCGGCCCAAAGCTGACATTGGCGTTTGAGCGTGGCTTCAACGACAACTCGACATTTGTTCTTTACTTCACTCAAAGATTACCATCGTCCTATTGTCCGTCGTCCCGACTTTCTGCAAAGAAAGACCTCCACCAAGCGGCTGAATTAACACTAATACATCTTTTAGCGGTGCAAGGCGCTGCTGGAGTCAAGAAGCACGCCTGGCTCACAGAGCCAGAGTGTGGCGCAAGGATATTTCACGTCCCTTCGAGTCCCGCCGAACAAAGGCTTCCGGTTTAGTAATCGAGTGAAACGCATTCCTTCGATATCGAGTAGAAGTCACGGGATCATAGTGTCCTGTTCGGCGTTCGTCAACCTGCCAGGACTGTCCCAGCATATCAGAGCCCGGCATGGGTAAACGTCCACGTCCGCTCATCGAGTACTGGCCAGGGTACGGGAGGCTCCCGTTCTACTACTCCGTGAGTAAATCCCTTTACTTCGACCGAACCGCCTAGCACGAATAACTTCACACTGACATCGGTAATTTGAAGCGTCCTGATCTCAGGCCTCCACGCCTGAACATCCTCACTTCTGACCCCGAGAGGGCAACGCCGGGCTGCATCTTTGTCTCGCCATCTTTCGATAGCCCGTACCGACCAGACTCTGGGCCGTATATATTTGATACCAATGGCGTATGTCTGATTTTCCAAACCCTCAAGCACTGTCCTATGAACATATACATGAACAAATGCCACGACCCAAATGTACTGACACCCCTAACAGAACTTGATATGGTCCGGTATTACCGCCGCTGGCGGTGCAGGTATCACTGATGTCCATGGCCTTCACGTCTGCCAGTATCGCAACGCGCCCCATCTTTGTTTCTGGCGAGGCCAGCAGCGAGGAACCCATGGAGGGGGCATGGGCGTAATCATGGATACGTCCTACAACATCGTCCGCACCATGGCTGCCACCAACCAAGCTCCCGTCGACTTCCACGAGTTCCTCTTGTCGTCCGACAACACAGCGCTCATCACAACATACCCACCAAAATTCATCGATGCACTGTGGGTCCTGGACTCATGCATTGAAGACATCCCGCTTTTTCTTGATGATAACCGGACTCCTTTTCAGTGGTGTGCGTCCGACCACTTAGACCTGAACGAGAACCCCAGCCGCCAGGAGTTCATTGCGGCTCACAAAGGCCAAACGCCTGACCGCGCATGGGACCCGGTGCACCTGAACAGCGTGGACAAGACCCCTACTGGTGACTACTTGGTCTCGGCACGGCACCTAGACTCCATCATGCTCGTCTCGCAGCTTGATGGCAGCATCATTTGGCGCCTTGGAGGGGCAAAGTCATCATTCAAGATGGAAGGCTTCAACCTTACCCGCCAGCACGACGCCAGGTTCCTCTCGTACATAAACAGTTCCGGCATGATCATCTCACTGTTCAACAACAATAATGACGGCATGACCCTCGAGGGTAACCCGTCGAGAGCCCTGGTGGTGGAGCTCGATACGCAGAGCAAATCAGCCAGGCTCATATCCGAGTACGGTCGAGTTCCTGCCGGAGCAGCTGGGTTCAGAGGAACAGTTTTGGACGACAGGCGATACATCGACTCGAACGGCATGGGAAATGTCCAGCTCCTCCCCAACGGCCACATCCTGGCCCACTTCGGACGTCACGGCGCCATCGCCGAATACCCCCCCGAAGGCGACAGCGACCCCATCTTCTTCGCCAACCTACTTCCGGCCCAGCAGACACCCTCACCGCCATCAGAGGCCCTGTCGTGGTCTGCGAACAACTACCGCGCCTTCCTCTACCCCCAACCCAACGACACCAGCGCAACAGACACAACAAGCGTCCCCACCAACTCGACAAAAGACACCACCGCGCTCCTCCCAACACACTGGGAAGGCAGGCCGGCCTCGCGCCCGGACCTCTGGGCCTACGCCCGCACCCCGGCCACCCTGATGACCATGTACGTCTCGTGGAACGGCGACACGCGCGCGGCAACATACCGCTTCCACGTCTCGATCCTCGAGTCGGCCGCCGCCCGGGCCGGCGGGCCCGAGCCCCCTCCCGACGAGGACTTCCAGTGGGCCGGCGACTGGCCGCGCACGGGCTTCGAGACCAACATGACCATCGGCGGGGCGCGGCCCTGGTCCTTCGCCGAGGCCCTCGACGCGCGCGGGAACTCGCTCGCGAACAGCTCAAAGGTGCGCACCTACTTCCCCGCCAAGGAGGATCAAAAGGCCTGCGGGCGGTGGCACTGTTTCCCCGAGATCATGGGGGATGCGGACGTGCTCCCGCTCGTTGAGGGGCTTGGGGGGTCTGACGGGCCTGCGGGTGGGTTGAGGCCCGGCGTGGTGGGTGCAGGCGAGGTTGGGGCTGGGGTGCTTGGGCTTCTGGAGCATGTGTTTGCGCTGCTTGGGCTCGGGTTCTGTGCGTGGTTGGTTTGGAGTCGCGTTAATTGTAGAGGAAGGAGCTGGCGTGATTCAACTAAAGGGTACAGACGTGTTGGAAAGGATGAGAGCGAGGTTGTGGTTTAGATGGGATGTTGTTCATGGGATCATTTCAAAAGTCATATCTCTGAACTCAGCGATGCAGTCAGCGTTTCTGTACGTGGTTACCAGTTGACCACTGTTAGGTGCTTAAATTGTGCCAGCGTCATCAACGTTAGTGGATGTTCATATTAATACTTCAACTCGTGCTGTTGCCCACTTTATTCACACTCATTGTCCCGTGTCATCTCCATGGCATTAAAACATTACTCTGGTCCCGGGATATCGGATGCGCGAACATCCACCAGATTTCCTGAAAAGCAATGTTGATATCCCTGGGCTTCGAGGAATTTTTGCGAAACCAACCGGTTTGCCCACAAATAATAGCTAGAGCTACCATGGATGCTGAAAGTTGGGCCACTCATCTCTTACTCGTACGGAACTCCTAGGAGCAGTGTTATCATGTAAATTATTTAAGACCACAAAAACACCCGGTTGGCTGTTGATCAGACCAAAACACGGTGGCGGCGGAACAAACCGTGAGTCCCTCCGTCTTGGGCAGCGAATTTATGCGCTGTCACCAGCGGAAATAGTGCATGCCACTGCTGCTGTGCAAGCCTGCAAACCTGCCACGAAACGACGTAAATATCAGCACAGACTCCCAGCGGTATTTCTCCAAACAATTCAGCCCATTTAAGCTATCATTTAACATAACATAGTCGAAGCTCGAAACTCGTGCCCAGGTTGGCAGTGTGCAACGCTACACAACTTTGTGCTGGTCATCTCACTGCGCGGGTTCGGATACGCCATCATCGACCAATGATGGTGCCCAACACCACCGCATGTGCAGCGCAGGTGGAGCTCATGATCTGCAAGGGCTCGGGAAAGGAATGGTGGGGGCCGCTGCGGATTTCACCACTGAACCTTACCCCAGGGCCATGACACAGTGTGCCCAGTGTTGCATGCAATGCTCAAGAGGTGATTGCAACGCTCGGCTGCCAATATGGAGCCATATCCCTGCGCCAACTGCAGCAGGACCCCTGGCCGTTCCCTTATCCAGCATCTGTTCCGGGACCTTTTTTTCTCTCCCAACCCCTGACCGGGGGACTCCCCCATTCCAGCCCGGGTCCGCCCCCAGCTGAGACCTCACTCATCGCCACACATTCTGAACTTCTTCTCCGCCGCGGGACCTTGGGGGTGACAGACTCAGACTCCGCTTCTTCTTGCAGTGCATTGACGCCGTCGACTTTCGATGTCCTGACGCCGACGGAGAGACTGCTCGTCGCTATAGTGCGTTCCTTGAGCGGGACGCCGTTCTCTGCCGGAACTGTCGACCACGTGGAGTCCGGCCACAAGGCCACAAGGCCACTCACTCACCGCGTACCGGAACGAGCTCAACACTCTGGCCCGAGACCCGATTACACAAAGAGTCCCAGCTCGGCCATTCTGATATCCTACTACCGATTTTGAGCCGGCAGCACATAATCAAGTCGATTGCCCATCATGGCCGGCGATGATGCGCGAGGGACACCGATCCTGGTGCGGGACGGCACCAACATCGACAGGCGGCAATGCAGACGTGTCGTGCCGATGAAGGTATTAGTGCTGGGCCTCTGTCGAACAGGAACAATGTGTGAGTGCCCCAAACAAAGTCGACCACCGAGGTGATTGACCGCCGCAGGGCGACTAATACGATCCTGGTCCAGCCGTACGAACGGCCCTGAGGTCCCTGGGGTACCTCGAGACATATCACATGCGCGCGGCCAGCACGGAGACGCCCCGCGACTGCGAGCTATGGATGCAGGCAATCAAGGCCAAGTGGGACGGCGAGGGAAAGTTCGACAAGGGGGACTGGGACCAGCTGCTCGGCCACTGCCAGGCCGTCTGCGACCTGCCCGCCGCGGCATTCGCCCCGGAGCTGATAGCCGCGTATCCCAACGCCAAGGTCATCCTCACGATCCGGGACCCCGAGTCGTGGCACAAGTGAGGCTTCACGTCCATACATATATTGCCTCGATCGAAGTCTTTAGCTGACACTCCTATCTAGATCCACATCCAAGACCATCTACCAGGGCATCACAGACCCGACCGCCCAGGTGGTATCACACTTCGACTGGGCTTTCTCGCTCTACCGGCCCATGCTGGTGGCCCTCTGGGACCGGCTCTTCGAGGGCGACTTTGAGAACCGCGGCGTCGAGGTCTTCAAGAGGCACTACGACCAGGTCCGCGAGCTCGTGCCCAAGGAGCGCCTGCTGGAGTACGAAGTCAGCCAGGGCTGGGGGCCCCTGTGCGAGTTCCTCGGCGAGGAGGCCCCCGAGGCCCCATTCCCCTTCACGAACACCATCAGGGACTTCCAGAGGGGGTTCCGCGGCCACAACACCCGGAAGATTTAGGGCGCCATAATCCAGGCCGTCTTGCTGGTGCTTGCCATGGCGTGCATCTGGATCAGCTTTGGGTATATCGCGAAATGGACCGAGGGCGTATGAGGGTCAACACTGGTACTTACTTCTATTTTCCGCCGACCGAGGGCCGACCGAGGAAACGTGGAATGTGGTCGGCGGATGGCCGTCTTGCGGGGCCGATGCCATGCAGATGGCGCAAAAAGCAAGGAGATGCAAATCACAAAATTTCAGCAGGGATGGGGATTTTGATCAAGGATGTGGTGTGCGCCAACTCTGGAGAGAGTGCCGCTTATGCCCGTTTAATATCAGGCGAGTTTCATTGTGCAACTGTAGGGTGGGTTACGGGTTGAAATACTCACGGGCGTATTCGGTACAGATGATATGGGAAGCGTTGTTTTAAATCCTGTTCTTAACGATGGATGATGCTTGAATATAGTTGCTGTGAGTTTACCACAAAACTACGAAGCGGCTCGAATACCCTCATGAGTCTTGTCTTTAGGGCATTCCCTACTTTGCTTGACCAGGGACATCATTTGCTCTTGAGTTCCTCCCCCGTGTCACGGATCGTACTGTCCCACTGATGAGGTGTTCCAACCTCAGTGCCCGTCGCACCCAAAGCCTCGCCTCTCGCCTGGTCAATCCGTCATTGGAATTTTCTAAACCCTTATAGACAGATAAGGCGCGCAGATTGTCGTGCAAAATTTTGCGTCTGTAATTGGTTACGGGGATTGGAGCTGCTGGTGTGTCTCTGTCCGGATGAACGCAGGTTACAGGACGGATCAATCTACATGCTCACAGTCTTTCTATTCGCTCGACTGTTGCCAAAGCACAAAGCTGAGGCTTTAATTACCGACATTGTGCTCCGGCGTCTGTCGACAACGGCTGCTATTGAACTAAACCCCTTCCGGGATGACCACCGGCTGGCCTTTGAGCATCATTCTCAGTTGCACATCGTCCACTTCTGGTAACGAATAGCTGGCACCTGGTCATGTGCTGAACCTAGCACTTGCTTCCTGCTCTGCTTCAACATACAAAATATGACCTGCAACCCTGGTCCCCTCGAAATCAAAGGATAATCAGAACATGTCCAGCGCTGGATCCGATCCTCGTTCAAGGGCCCAAGTTCTGGGCTCTTGGCTGCCAGCCCGTTCAAATATCCCTCCAAGCGCCCGTGAAAGTGTCCGTTCAGGCGGAGCGCCCAATCCTTTCAGCATTCCCTCGGGCGCTGGAGCAGCTTCACGGGCATCAAGCCCCGGCGCAGACGACGCGGCTAGCGAGGACGAAGTTTGGGCACAAATCAAGCTAGCACTGCAAGAATCGTATGTGAGCCGGACCCCGCCAGCTGAAGTTGGGCGAGAGTGCTCAGAATGACCTCGCAGGTACTCTTATTTCGATGCTTTTAGAAGGGGCCGCGCCACACAATGGTTATTTATTAGGGACCAGGATCCGGCGAAATTCCAGGAGTCATATCAAGACTTGCCTGTCCCGAGGATCTCGAGAGTGCCACCGATCCAGCCGTCAGCGCACACATGGAGGGAGCCCTACCGCAACCTTGCGGAGCGGCGAGTTGGGTCTGAGGTCGCTCAGCAGCTGGGTGGAGAGCTTCAAGCCGGAGAACACGCGACGGCTCGGATGTTAGTCCCCTTGGGCATGTGGTACCTCAAGGTCCTCGGCGCGGGCAGTCAGGGGACGGCCGTTCTTTTCGAGATGACAGACTCCAACGGGCCGCGGAAGCTTGTGGCCAAATACGAAATAGTTTCCGACCCGCTTGCCGAAGATATGCTGATGGAGAAACATTGGATGTGGGTGAGTTAGCAGCGGCAGGAAACTGGGCCCGTTGTGATCCGGAACGCCCTTCCGCATGGGTTACGGCCCCCGTTCCGTGGTTTTAAAGATTAACCGGGAACATTTCTTTTTAGATGATGATCGGTGCAAGGCATATCATACAACGGCAGTTCGTCCACGACTACGATGTCGCGGTTCAGGTGGAGCATTACTACAACGATCCACACATGTATCTTATGGAGTTCATGTTAGTGAAGATAGCCCTGCTGCTGAACCAAGCCTCGGACGCACTCGCGGGCCTCAGGACTGCCTATACTGACTGGGAAGCACTAGGAAGCATGGTACTATCGACAAGGTCCTACGCAAGATATCACACAGCCGAAATACGATACAGTTAAAGAGCAGTGACCTGTGGAGGATTTTAATGTGCCGTGAGTGACGAGTGTTATCCGGTGTCGCTGAGGAAGCTGACGAAATGGTAGTTTTTCGGGCTTGTGTCGCTATGGCTTACCCGGAGCATTGGTCATTCGGCTTGAACGCCGCGTATGGTGATGCTGTGCCGCTTAGTGAAGAGCTTGTTCCGACAAGCCCAGTTGGCAGTCACATACCCCCCCCGTCGGATGCGGAATTAATCAACTTTGATATCAATTATAATAATGGTAGGTCGTATTGAACTACCCACTCATTACGAATCATCGAATCTACATGCTAACAAAGACGCCTTAGTTATGATCGGGGACTATGATACTGATCCAGGAGTGCATCCTCACGATCAGGTGCCCATTTTCAAGGTGCGAATGAATTTCCATCAAGCTCCCAATCTCAAAGGTTGTCATGGACATCACCCCGAACAACGAAACACAGGTGTCAACGTCAGCGGGTAGTTCAGCATAAAGCTGCTCCCAAGCGTTCCCAAGCGTTGAATCCTCAAATCAGACGCCGTCAATTTGAATAATTGTGGATATTTATTGGAAGCTTGTGCAGCGTCAAAAGCTATGATGATTATTGACGGGCCCATTGGTGCGAATGCCTCCAGGCAATTTATCAATTGCCGTTCGAATCCATATGCTCCTTTGGGCACATGATGGCGGCGAGGTGTGTCTGGTTCTAAGAGCCATAGACCACCTGGGCATTGGCCGCAGTCGGAGCTACCGAGGAGCGAGGTTTTTGAATTTGTTGACAGGCAGTTGAGCTGACAAGATTCCAGGTGGGAGATTTGGGAATCGCTTATCAATTCGAGGATGATCACCAGGACAAATTGTAAATGACAACCGCCTTGGATTGTACCGCCCCAAGAAGACGTACTCAAGTACTGTACTGATTGCGCGTTGATACATCTAGTGCCCGCGCAGTGTGCAGCAGAATGGCGGGAAACCCAGGCACCCACACACCTGTGAGTCGGCGTATTTCCATACATTTCCTGCTCAATCCATTTTAATTGGCATGGACCAATTATTAATAAGAATCAGGAACAATTCACACCCGCGTGGGATGCATTCGCGGACTGGAATACCATGATGCAACAAGACGATAAGTCGCAGTACCTACTTTTGGCCACCCCCCCCATTTGGCCACGCTGGCAGACCCACACCGTT
>LJJS01001615.1:0-57751 GCA_001447215.1 Diaporthe aspalathi
GATATGTTCCACTTCCTGATATGTTCCACTTCCTGATAAACCACGTTATAGTTAAAGTTAAAGCTATAATATTACAAAATGCATATATAATTAAATACACAGTTATATAATAGTCTATAGTTATACCTCTATCCGCCCCTTATAATAAAGCATATATTGCATCGCAGGCGCTTGTCATTTGTGCGTCCGTATATAAATTGAACGGCTAAGTCGTCAATAATGTCAGCGATGGCGGCTAAGGTGGTAATGAAGACGGGGACGGGGACGGGGACGGAGAGGGCGATGGTAATTGAGATTTGCTTGGCTTTAGATCTCCATCCAAAGTTGGAGAATTATTGCAATTCCCAACAATAACAAAAAATACGCGAATATATAAAAAACTAAACTCCGAAATATTAAATCCTAGCAATTGCAAACAAAAGCAAACATTCGAAATTATTAAAATGTTTCAAAATATAAGGCCTTTAATTACAAACAAGACCATTTATGGCTATTTTGCCTTATGGTTGTAACCTAAGTAAAGGCCGTGGGGTTGAAGCCAGGAAGGGTCTCAGTACCAAATCCAGAAGGCAAAGTGGTCATGGTGGAAGTTTCTGAAGGTAGAGTGTATGTCGGGCTAAGCGGAGTGAACGCCTGGCTAGGCAGCGTTTGAAAGGATAGTGAAGCAGGCGAAGACGGACCTCCTGGGATGGAAAACGAAATCGTAGGACTGCTCCAATGTTAGTAAATGCCCTCTCCAGTGTCCCCCTCCTCCCACCCCCGCCTAGGAGACAAGAGTACCCAGCCTCACTGTCCCACGCACCGGCGAGTGCATATTGGCATTTCATGAGCAGTCATGCCGTGCCCTAGGACAGAGCATGGTTCGAAACAAGCCCATGAAGAGCTGCGGAAAAGTAGGTTATGCCGGAGTGACTCCAGCGATATGAAAGAGGCCAAGAACCTGAATCAAAAAGATCTCTTACCAACATTAAAGTGAATCATCTGGGTTTGTACTTACATTCCACTTCCCGTCGCGGTTAAGCTATCACCGGCAGAGCTCTCAACAACTGAGCTTTCATCGGATGGCAGCGGGATTTCTGGTTTAGTAATAGTGGATAAGGTCGCCGGTGGGAGGTTGGAGACTATCGTCATTGTAACTTGAGGCTGGCTCCATGTTGTGGAGTTGAGAATC
Organism: Diaporthe aspalathi; assembly: GCA_001447215.1. Lineage (NCBI taxonomy): Eukaryota > Fungi > Ascomycota > Sordariomycetes > Diaporthales > Diaporthaceae > Diaporthe > Diaporthe aspalathi. The sequence goes on from LJJS01001615.1 coordinate 1,172, forward strand.
AAACTTCCGGGCGCGAATTGATTGAATAAAGGGCCGCTGGCTCCAATGCCCAACAAAGACAACGATGAATTCATGGGAAGAGGATTGGAATGAGATCTTTTGAGACTGTATTCGATGGTAGTATAGTTACCTGACGGTTTACCAACCGTGATGCACTCTAGTTCAAATGGTAGATTCAATCGAGATGTCCCGCTTCCGGCCGATCAGGAAATTATATATCGATCAGGTCTTCATCGCGAACCCTCTAGACCAATTCGCCATCGACAGAATTTCCACGACTCCCGAGATACCTACCTAGGTACCTACATATAGTATCCTCGAACTGTCATTTGCTGGGAAATTTGGAACTGAATACCGAAACAACCAAAGACGCGGCCCCTGCACAACCGTGACGTTGCCAGAGATAGCTCGAGGTCAATTAAGACTGATCTGACAGGTCGTAGAGTAGTACTGGTTTCCACTATGGTTACTGCACAACACAATGGCCCAAGTGACCATGTAGTTTCTGCTACGTAAGTGAATGTCGGTTGTTACATCTGTCACGAAGTTCATCCAGAGACAACCGAGGAGTAACATGCCACACAGGCCATCGTGCCGCCGAATCTCCCTTAACTGTGCGCAGGACAGATCTCACAGTCTGCATGTGAGTTTCTGAGTCGATTAAAATAGGCTGGAAGTTCCACGCATTTCGGACACACTTCCGGGATGCACTTTTTCTTTTTCATTTTGGTCACACGTGCGACACTTCCACGCTTGGAAGCTCGAATCATCAGAAAGCGGCTCAGGCGTCGCGCTGGTGGTTGAGAGCGGCAGTTAGCCTATTGGTAGGTAGGTACGAGGCGGAATTTTGCTTCCGAACTACCTACCTTATGTAAGAATCATATGACCAGCGTACGATTCGGAATTTAATAGCTTGGTAGCCGAGTCGGAGGTATTTGTATGGTATTAATTCATTTCTTTCTACCTAGGTGCCGAGGTATGCAGCAGCGGGTTTAGTCTGTACGAATATCCGCGCCCGGAGCCTTTAACCAGCTCAGCAGGGAATTTCAGATGTGCCGAGACAAAATATGGTCTGTCTGTGCATAGACCGGCACCGCCATCTTCTGCTAGGTGGGATTTATGTGCCGGTCATGTGTGTCATAAGCGATCCGCCGGGGCACCACATGACTGAGCCGTACCTAGGTAGGCTACATACTAGTTATGTACGTTGATGTAGCGAGGCCCCAGCCCAGGTAACTAGGTAGTTAGCTTGCAGTGGCTCAAATTATATCGCCTCAAACTATTCAATTTGTAGAAGCAACAGAGAGGAAGTCTTAATGGATCCCATTTCCCTCCCTCTCACTGCGCAAATGTGAGTAAACCTCTCAACATGGCCTACGACTCAGCCTCCATCGATGCTCTGATTGATCTCCATGAGGTGCCGACGCCTTTCTGGGACGACACCGACGTTAGCATCAAAACTGATCATGGATTGTTTTGTGGAATATCACGTTGCTCCATTTGTGGAATTTACGTCGGGTATCGTGAGCACATGACTGGGGAAGGGCCTTGGTATGCAGTCGCCCTCATGATTGGGGACTTATCACGCGAGTATGAGTATGTACAGGCCAAGCGAAAATACCCGGCGAATCTTCGGGACCCGGCCGTGTTCTCAGCAGAGTATGAAGCCTCAGGCTTGTGCAGCAATCTCAAGGGGTGCGTTTTCGAGCTCGGTCAGGATCGCGTGGGCCCTTGCTTCCCATACGCCGCCGATGTCAACTCTCGCAATGGGGGCCCGGATGGCAAGAACGTGGTGTACTCCCTAGTGCACAGATTGTGTTTTTATATTGCGCTGAGATCACCAAGATGGGAACGAACATTATCGACTAGCCTTTGAGCTTTGTTCCGCGTTTTCCGCCACCGCTTTCAGGTTAACTGGGAGCAACGTTTGCATCGCTTCCCAGGGGCTTATGATAATAACGGATTGGATCAGCAGGAGCTCACAATAGCCATCCATACGAGCGGTTTCCAGAACACCGAAGGAACAGAGAGAGGCTACTGCAGCAGAAACTATCTGAATCTCGGTTGCTGCCAGCCGGGCAAGGACCAATCCCTCCTTGAAGACCCACTGGACATCCCATCGCTTACTAGGACGCTTTTAATAAACTTGGAGATCTGAGTTGTTCCTCGGCTAAGAAAGAAGATACTAGCTTTTAAAAAACGTTTCCGAATACTACCAAACGAGCTAAAGCCTTTTATAATTGAGTATTTTGTGAAAGATTAAGAGTGGCCTTTTAAATGCAACAGAATATTTGGACCCCGCTTTTGGAAGGCTTTGTTTTATAAGGAAAACCTGTGTATGGTATGGCTTTGGGATTTGGATTTTAAGCTGGTTTGTCAGACTATCCAGAATCTCTATATGGACTGAGAGCTTTTGTTTAGGAAACTTTCACAGGGACCGAAAACACCTGATTGTCTCGAAATCCACGCCGACTCCGACTCCGACTATAAGATATACCGGGGGGTTTTGGAGCATTTACCGCCTGGATTAGAAAGTCGACGACGTGTTTGGAAATTGGTGCAGGAGATGTACATAGGAGATAGGAGTACGCGGTGGGAGCTGGATATGAGAGGCACCTGGTTCAGGAGCGTCAGCGGCGTCAGCAGCATCAACAGCGTCAGCAGCGTCAGCTATGGAGTTATCCAAGACATCGCGGAGGTACGAGCGTACTGGGGCGGCGACGGGGAGCCACTCGACGAGAAAGAGCTAAGCGCACTATGATGGATCACCAAGGAGGACGTGTGCACTGGCTTCCTTAGCCAGGTACCCGACGCTGGCGCATTGGTAGACATGAATGTCACGTCACAGAACTTGGCTTGTCTGTTATATACTATCCAGCTTTTCAAAGTAGTCAATCCAGCATACATCTAGTCCTCAGAGCTAATCATCCACACATCCAGCCTTTGGGCTCAGGGATGAGGGGCAACTTTAGAATGTTGTGCGGCAGCTTATAATGCTATCGTGAAACTGAGTGGTCAAGTGCTCTACACAGTCAGGGGACAAAAGTAGCGCTAAACATCTTTCAATGAAAGCATACTTAAGTAACTTGGTCCAATTCCAATCTCAGAATATAGAGTAGGTCAACCCGGATCTTACATGAGCATGCACGCATTCGACGCCTGCATATTACATACTTAGACTACATATCTAAACTAACAATGGTGTGAAACGCGTGTTGAGCACTACGTCATCACCATATGTAGGTATCTATGTGAGCCGCACAAAGATCTGATGGGATGCTTTCTGCTACCGGGATAGCCACCATGTAGTCAGTTCATCTGGCAGTTACACTGGCTGCACAGTGCTGAGTGCTTGGGGGTTTCTTAGCAGAAGCTTGGACCGGCATGTTGCTGGCGCTCAGCCCACCAGCCCACCCGGCCAGGTGGGTTTAGGAAACCTTAGTGTACAGTACAGCCTCCAGACCCCAGACCTTAGTGGCCCCCCTCCCCGCCCAGCGGCCCCCGCCCAGCCTGCCTGGGTATTGGCACAGGCACCCAAAGCAGCGCAGCAGGTGATTGAGCGACGGGAGTGGTTGTTCCCCAAGCGAGCTCGGTGACGGAGCTTCTGCGGCCACGCTCGTGTCACACCTTCTCAGCCTTCGCCCAGGGATTTCCCCTTGCGAGCGGTTGCCCAACACGGAGCCCTTTTGTTTTTCAGCAGCAACAATCTGTCTGCCAGACATTCCCCCAGATCTTACTCACTTGCCTCTCCGGAGCAGAGGACAATCACGCGACAAACACTCCATAACTCATTTCAAATGTCAATGCTAGCTGTGCATTCCGAGGCCGCCATCAACCAGCCGATCGCATCCGCTTGAATAGGCGCATCCCGCACCTCGCTCCCTCACCTCGCGGCTCGACGATCACTTCAGCTGCTCGCGCCCCCTTTCGACCTTTCGACCTTCCGACCGCCATAAGCGCCAAGTCCGCCTTGCGACGAGACGTGACGACCTCTAGACGGCAACACAGTCAACATGGTTGGGACGGCTGGGGCGATCATTATCACGATAGTCGTGCTCGCTGTCGTCGGCGGCGTTGGATGGGTCTTCTACAGCAGGCTGCAAGCTAAGAAGCTTGGGGTACGTGGTCGCATTTGCTGCAGCTCCTGTTCACCCCTCGTGCCCTCGTTGACGTCCACAGTCCAATCAGCGGCGCAAGGCTGACCGTGACATATGCACAGCTTCCTCCGCCATCCCTGACCTCCTTTATACCATTTGTACACAAATCCGACCCGTCGCCGTATGGCCCTCCGACCCCGGCACCAGGGGGCGTCTCCGGGTGGTTCAACGACCAGATCCGCAAGTTCAAGAATCGCAACAACCGCAGTGCCGCCGGCGCATACGAAGGCGCCGGTTCAGCCCCTGGGCGCCGCGGCTTCGGGCCGCTTGACCCGGACGAGGCCTGGGACTCGCGCGTCGGAAACGAAGCGGACAACTACGGACCGGGAGGGTACTATGAAGAGCAGGAGCTGGGGCTGCACCAGACAGGCCGGCCCTCGCACCATGACGATGACACCCCCTACAGGGGCGCCAGCGAGCCCGAGAGCTACTCGATGAACCTGGCTGCGACGCCGCGGGGTTTTGATGGAGACCGGGGCAGGACGCGCAGCAGGGAGGGGCGGAACCCATTCGACGATGACGCAGCCGAGCCGTCCAACATCAGTCTGAGGGGAGTCTCGCCGAGGCCGATGGACGGTGAGCGGCGCGAGGACAATGCCAGTGAGAGGAGGAGTATCTTCCGGGAGGACGTTTGAATTTCTATGGTTACCGATAGCCCATCGCGGGCGAGAGGACACCGGGAAAGATGGTGTACGGAGGTGCGTCAGCTGTGAAAGTGAGTCTCGAGCGAAGTCAGGCGACATGATACGCAATATCGATTATAACACCACGCTGGAACGGGCTCGTCAAAGGCCATAAGAGGCATTGATCGGCCTTAGATGACTATGGGATGCTCGGGTGAGGGGGGCCGAGTGCACTATCATGGTCAGGATATTATGCGGAGCAGGAAGTGGATAAGGTTTCGAAGGCATTTTGTTTTCTCTATCTGCTCATGACTGATTGGATTTGTCTACGCAAAAATCGGCGTGCCAATTGGCTGTTTGATACTCCAGGTTCCAAGACCATTCGTTCTGGTTGCAAGGCAGTTGTTACTCTTTACAAACAAGGTGACAACAAGGTGACTATCCATATCCTCACAGTACATCCATGCATTCTGCGGCGGCCCCAGGTAGACCATGATCGACTGAGCCCACGTTCCATGCCAGAGATCCCGCCAGGACGGATCGCAGGGAATGCTTGGCATCTGATAAAGCCCAGGGTCCTCCTCCACGATGCATGTGCTAGTACGCTGTACGCGTGGGGACATGTCAACCCCTCTCTCAGTGGGCCCACTGACGTTATAGCAGTCGAGCCCCTCCATACAATGCGCCTCAGTGCCCCTCCATCACTTCCTCCCGGTCCACACTCACGAAATGGCGATACTATCCGGTCCACGCTACAACCACCCCAAGACCAGACCGCCTTAAAACAATCCACCTCCTTATCAAGATGGCCGACATCAACCTGCAAAAGATCCACGATGACCTTGTGTCCATCGCCTACGAGGCAGGCTCCATGATAATGGCGGCCAACCCAAACAGCATCTCGACCGGCACCAAGCTGAACTGTAACACCACCGGCCCACCCCCCAACACAGTAGCACCAGAGCTGACCCCCCTCCTCCACAGCTGTCGACATCGTCACAGAGACCGACCAGGCCGTCGAGAAACACGTCACCGCCCGCCTGAAGGCCCTCTACCCGACATTCCTCTTCGTCGGCGAGGAGACGTACGTCGCAGGCGAGACCAAGATCACCGACGAGCCGACCTTCATCGTGGACCCCATCGACGGCACGACAAACTTCATCCACGGCTTCCCCAACGCCTGCATCTCGCTCGGCTTCGCGGTGCGCCGCAGGCCCAGCGTCGGTGTCGTGTACAACCCGTTCCAGGACCTGCTGTACACGGGGGTCGCAGGCCGGGGCGCCTACGCGCAGCGCAACGCGTCGCTGGCGGCGCAGGGGATCCTCAGGGACGGCGGCAAGGGCTGCGAGCGGGTGCGGCTCCCGGCGNGGGCGACCTGTCGACGGCGCTCGTGGCGGCCGAGTGGGGGTCCAGCCGCGACGGGCCCAACTTCGACGTCAAGGTCGAGACGTTCCGGCGGCTCGCGGCCAGCAGGGAGACGGGCGGCGCCATGGTCCACTCGCTGCGGAACCTCGGGTCCGCGGCGCTGAACCTTTGCGCCGTCGCCGAGGGCTCCCTCGACCTGTACTGGGAGGGCGGGTGCTACGCCTGGGACGTCTGCGCCGGCTGGTGCATCCTCGCCGAGGCGGGCGGCATCGTCGCCAGCGGGAACCCGGGCGGCTGGGACCCGCCGCTCGACTCGAGGGTCTACCTCGCCGTGAGGGGCGCCCCCAGCGGCCAGAAGGAGATAGTCGAGGAGGTTTGGAAGGTGATTGGGGACGGAAAGATGGACTACAAGCATTAGACAGTTGTCAGGTGGGCTGCAGGCCACGCTAGGCTATAGGGCCACCATTCAACTTTCCATCTCATTCATCTCAACCTCACACCCACGTCTAACTTTGTACCACCATTAACTTATTAATAATCTTAAATTAATAAGCTAACAAATATTATTTATAAAAAATTATTTTAAATTATAAATATAATTATATAAATTTAAATTTATATTATATTATATAATGTTTTTTTTAAAAAAAATAAAAAAATATTTTTTTTATTTAGAAAACTTTTTTTAAAGTATTATAGCTGGGAGTTGTTTTTTGTGCTGGGGTTTACTTTTATTTACGCTTATTTTCTAAGGTGTTTTTTTGAGCCTTTTTTTGCCCACCCAGCTAACAATTTGCTGACCCTGCCCCCCCCNNCCCGGCTGACAATAAAATGAAAACCCCCCTGACCTCGTGTTATGCAAATGGCCACCGCCTACGCAAAGCACGAGGCCCAGTCCCCACCGCTCCTCGCGAAGCTCAGGCTCTCGACGAACTTGCCCAGCGTGCACCGCCCGAGCTCGTCGGCGCCGCACCCCTGCAGCGGCGTGACCCTGTCGTTGACCAGGACGCGGACGAGCTCCTCGGGCCCGGCGTCCTCGCACGTCATCTTCTCGACGTACATGCGCGCCGCGAACGGCACCGTCCACGACGCCGCGTAGCCCCCGGCCTCCTCGGCGCCGCGCCTGGTCGTGTTGGGCAGCTGCGCCGTGGCGTCGTAGAGCCCGAGCGCCGCGTAGATGGCCGTCATGTCGTTGTCGTGGCTGAAGTCGGCGTAGAGCGTCCTGTTGAGCGGGAAGGTGGCGGGGCTGGCGTCCAGCGTGCGGTTGGTCGAGGTGCTGTCGGCCACGGGCTGGCCCGTCAGCCGGGCGATGAGCTCGTTGGTGAAGCCCACGCCCTGCGTCGGCCCCAGCGGGTTGCCGTTGGAGTAGCCGTACCACTTGTCCAGCGTCTGCAGGTAGTCGTAGCTCCGCCACTCGTCCGCCGTGAAGAGCCCGCAGAAGTCGGACAGCCTGCCGTTCGTGTCCGCGACCGTGTTGAAGGGGCACAGGTCCATCATGGATATGGTGTCCGTGGCGGACAGGTTCGCCCCGGGCAGGTTCGCGTTCAGGCGGGCCGTGATGTTGCGCGTGAACACGTCCATCCAGATGCTCTTGGCGTTGTCCTTGATCTCGGAGACGGGGCCGTCCTCAAACGCCGTGCACAGCTCATGGTTGAGGGTGTTATTCATACCGTCCTCTTCGGAGATGGTCACGATATCGTAAGGGAAGCTGTCGGACCCATCGGCCTCCGTGTCCGCCAGCCTGGCCTGGTGGAACCCCTGAGTCCAGTTCTGCGCGGACTCGACGACCCTATCCTGGCCCGAGGACCGCACGAATGGGACTTCAGATCGCGTCAGGGCTCCGTACCGCTCGTAGAACTTGGCCCCCGAGTTGATCAGCTGCTGCTGTCCAAAGGTCGTGAGCTGGTCCGCGCCCAGGGTGTAGACATAGTCCTTGATGAACTCATAGCCGGCACCGTAGCTCGATACGGAGCTCTGGATGCGCTGGATTGTCGAGTTGTACACCGCCGTCTTGCTGGAGGTGGGATCACGCGCACCGTGCCGGCTGAGGATCTGGACAAAGGTGAGCGCGCACTGCTCCGGCACGGCGTTGTCGATCTCTGAGGGCACGGCGAAGTAGGGGCTATACTGGCCCCAGGAGTGAGAAATCTCGGGTGAGCACTGGAAGCCGTTGGCGACGGTATCGCAGCTGGAGTCATTGACGGCCCTCACCACGCGCCTAGAGCATGTTGTTAGTGGCTCGTGAACCGTTATTGGTGGTGGTGGTGGTGGTGGTCAGAGGAAGAGCGAGGGGGCCAAATGAATTGGTTGGGTACTCACGCAGTGGCGGTGGCTAGGTGGTAGAAGACAAAAAGAGCCAGGGCACCCATTACGACCTTCAAGACTGTGCGATGGCGGTTTGACCAGAACCCGAGGGCTTCCTGAGCCTCCCTCGCCGGGTTGCGGTTCCTGAGGGGGCTGTACTTATATTTGCCTCGCGCCATGTCGACCGTGTCCTTCAGGCTGTCCCAGAGACCCATGGCTACCGGGCTGCCTGGCTTGGTAGCAAGTCCCCTATCCCCACGTCGCACGTGCTCTGGATCATCACTTTGCCCCCTCCAGGGGCGAAGTGACGATGGCCGGGGTTCTCGGTGCCAGTCGAAGAGGTGGAGACTGCAACTACGGCATTTCTGTGGTCGAGTGCGTGAGTCGAGGTTGGGCACACACACTCCTAGATGGGGGGCCCCTCGGTGCCGGAAGTGGTAGGGTCGGATTCACGGGGTTGATGCGACTCGTCCAATGCTCGTGCCCACGTGCGCGCCGTGACGGAGTACGTGTGCTGCGGTTAAGCGTGTGTGAGAAATTGATTGCGCGGGGTCCACAACCATGGTCGTTAGCTTTTCTCGCCCACGCCCGTGTCCTTGTCAGTTCGGCCTCTGCAAGTAACGTCCAGGTTGGCGGGCCGATAGCCAGTTCCCACCCAGCAGACGGGTCGTTTCATCAGCGAAGAAGCCTCCCCATCTACGTAATGTTTTGGTACAGCGCATGAACGGCCCCCTTACTACCACCCAAGCGTGCACCCAATGAATTATCTAGTCTCCCTGCTCCCCGCAATTTGGAGCCTCTGCTGTGCCTCTGCTGCCTCGCGCGCCGGCCTAAAATTAGGCGTTCCGTTAAGGTTGCCTTCCGGCAGATCTCCCGCCCTGGTGGTTCAGCTGATCCTGCGAGGGGGGCTCAGGGGCACGACGCAGTTAAACGTTTATCCCCTTCTTGTTTAGAGAAGAAAGCGGAATACCATGGTAGAGCAGTGGAATCTGACCGGCTAGAGTGGATGGCACACAGTGCCAGTTACTAGCCACCCGCAGCGCACTGACAATGGAATGTCACTCGAATTAAGAATAGGTTTATAATAGTAGTACCCCGACTGCACTGCTGTAATCTATTTGCTTGCCTCTCTCACCAGAGGCCCTGTCGTCAGAGACATTCATGATGACGAGATGCGCCCCTAGTAACTGATTGATAGTGCTTCTGTATATAGCAGCATGTGTGACAGTTGTCTCAGTATACTTACTTAGTGCTCTAATGCTAGGGTAGCCTAACACCTACAGCTACCTAGGTACCTAGGTAGTCTCATTATATTCACTGAGTGTAATGAAAACTGCAGCGACAGTCGTGAATACAGAGAGACAATACGCTTCCTAAACAGATATGACGGTCCAAATGGACAATATCAAATTCGAACTTGGTATCCTGGTATCTAAAATGTGGCTCCAACGGCAAGCTGCAACCAGCAGCGGTGAAACAACAGCGGCAACGGCAACAAAGCTGGCCAGCCATGGCGACAAACAATATAAATCAAGGGGCTCCGGTCGAGGAGCTTCCCTTCGCGCGTGTGGCTGCGGATTTGCAGACCTCAAGGACCGACCGTGATGCTGTGTCCTCCATGTCTTTGACCGGCCCATTGCCTCTCTGGGTCTTTAGTACATCATACCTGCCGGGCCTTCTCATAATCACATTAGACCCCTCAGCCCGATTTGGAATGTTACATTCTCAACATTCACCTTGACTCCCGGCTTCCCCTCCCGTCTTCATATCTTGATCTCCTGTTTTCGTTTTGTCATACCAAATTTAGAAAGCGACACCCACTGATGTAGGTCGAGGACCCGGTGGCGCTATTCCGTCCACCGGCCTATCGCGGCTGCCAAAAGTCCCAGTTCGTGAGAGGCTCAAGCTTGCCGAATGGCCGCTTATGTTTCCAGAATTGGAGGAGCTGATCTTCCTTCGTGCGTGCTCAGGTGGGGTGCTCCCAGGGCTCCAGTTGGATGTTGCTGTTCCGGTGCCAGGGCCCACGAACGGGTCTTCATCGGTCGAGTAGAGCGAGTGAGTCTGGCTTCGTGTGATGTCCGACATGGATCCTAAGCTGCTTCTCCGCCCAGAGAAGACGGCGGACGGCGGTAGGGTCTGGTAGAACCCGTCGCGGTCGGTCAGTGCGCGCGGGGCGTTGGTCACGCTATCGAGTGACGTCTCCCGCCTGTGCTGAGGCGACGGGACCCGTTCGCGGTCTTCCACGCCAGCGGGGAAAAGCCAGTTCGAGACACGCGAGAAGGATTTCTTTTTCCGCAGGGGAGGCCTGAGGATCAAAGGTAGAGGTGGTGCGAGGGGCACGCCTGGGTCGACGCTGTTGTCAATGATCTGAGGGCTGCGCCACGGAGGATGGGAATTGAATGCGGATGCCGCCACGGGCCGTGGTGGTGCTGAGGGCGGAACATTCTGAGCTCTAGTTTCGTCGATAGGTTGAGTACGATATTGATCTCGAGGTGGTGGAGGAGGGAAAGCAGCATCGATCTCAAATGTAGAGCGTGTCGAAGGTGCGGTCCGCGGGCGGTCGGTGCTGAGGCGTTCCGCGAATGACGGTCCGGAAGGCGGCATCAGTGGGACAGGAGGCATGGACTCTTCGTCCTCTGTGGCACCGTCAGTATGTGATCAGACGCTGATGCGACAGTTGGCAGATTTGGGGGTCACTCACCAGTCAGGCCATATAGAGACGACGGCCGGCTTAGACAGAAGCTCTGTCGCTCCTTGACCGACTCGATTTCCTCCTCCAACTTTTCTTTCTCGATCATCGCACCTGCGATACGCTCCACGATAGCCTCCACGCTCGGCGATGTATAGGCCCGGGGTCGTGTGCGAGCGCGAGGCGGTATCCTTGGAGGACTGTCTCCAGCGCTACTGGTCGTCCCAGTTGTGAACGACGCCATGTCGTTCACAGGACGCCTGGGAATGGAGAATGACTGTGACGAATCGCTCCTCGAGTGGGCGAGTGTGCTAGCATCTTCATCGAAGGTGTCCCTGGTGAGAGCCCGCGGAGGCGGTGATGGAGTAGCAGCGACACCTGTGAAATATGGCATCAAGGGTGATATTTGGTCGTTTTGTTCGTAGAGGCTCAGCTCGAGCGGCCGGAATGCTGGAGCAGACCGAGGAGCAGGTCGAGGCAAGTCTGCCGCCAAGGTCATGAAGCTGATAGCTCCCGTCCCGGTGTGCTGGAAGTTGAACGGGTCCGATATAAGGGGCCGAGGCGCTTTCCTCTTGCCAGCGCGGAAGTTTCTGTCGACCCAGCCAACATCTGCTTGCTTCGCTGCGGACCTCTTGCTCTCCTTCCGTGGCCTTCCCATTGACGAAGCCCGCCGCCTTTGCGTGCGGGGTGGCGCCATTGGTGCAGGTTGGTCATAGAAGACCTGGTAGTACTTCTCTCCTGACAGGTCTTGTCGGTTTAGTATTCGATGCCTCAGGGGGGTGTCGTCCGTGGGGCGGGCATCGCACACACCAGAGCCGGGCTCACTTCGAGGGTCCTTGCCGTCGAAGCATGGGAAGAGCAAAGCCTTCATGGTATCCAACCACCCATGTGAGGCTTGCATGCCACTGGAACCCATGTTTATGGTGATTATACAGAATGCCCCCTCATGCCGGCCACTTGTGATGTGAAGGTAGCAGGCTGAGTGAAGAACGACCAGCGAACTGAGGGCATTCGAAACAGAGCAAAAGACAGGAGGCAGAAGAATGAACTAGATATTACGAGTATGAGGGAAACAAAGAACGAGCGTTCCGCATGGCCAGATCTGACGGGATCGGGCGGCGACTCCAACATAAGGGAAACCGGGAAGACTTGGGAGCTCAGGTGGCATACCTTATTCTTTAGTATTGCCGGCCTACCTGCATGACCCGGCCCAGATGGGCCTCTTCGACTTCCTCAAGAGACCCACGGCACCACCACAGGGCAGCGCAGCGCGCCGCACCCATTGCACACGCCCATTGTGCACACCCTCTCCGAGTACACAAGGTAGGTCCAGGTCCAACTCTGGGCTGAGGCACGGCGGGCAACGCTGACTGTGTGGACGAAGGCAGGAGGAGTCGTGGATGGAAAGGTCTCGGTTTGGGCCATTTGATAGGCCGTGCTGGATTGGCCGAGGACCAGTCGGCGGCTACCGGCCAGGGTCAGGATGGCTGGCGCTACACCCCTGCTTCTACAAGGGCCCAGTTGTGTTAGAAGAACAATCAAGTAGAGCGAGTCGATGTCTTAGAATGCCTTGGTTCAGCGACCACCATCAACCGCAGCCCTCCAGGGATCCCCGAACGTTAGGGCTGGTACGCGGAGCACACGACAAGACCGAGCATGCAAGGCCCACCAGCATCTGTACCGCGATGCCTGACCCTATCGATCGTCCTGCAAAGCTCCAACGGCTCTCTAATAGGTAGCCATGCTGTCGGACCTGGCAGACTGTCGCAGAGAAGAGGTCACCATCGTCGCCGGCCTGGTCGCGGGCTAACGTTTGGGATCCTGGGAGCTATGCACCGGGGTGCTAGCTCCCTCCAGCGTCGCCACAAAACCCCGAAGAGAATGGCTCGTGGGACCCCAAGATTGGGTGAGAAGAATGGGGCATCTGGAGCACCTGGCTTCGTGGCATCCTAGGGACACCCCTCCTATGACGAAAAGGGAAGGCCGCAGGAAGGCCGGTTGTCCAAAACCAGACCGCGATGAAGACAAAGAACATACGCAAGGGGGGTCGCGCAGCTTCATCCCCCCGCCCGGCAGGGCCTCAGTTTCCTCGACCATGCGGCGTGTAGCTAATTGGTAGCTGTTGCTATTCTCTGATGAAACCGTGTCGCAGGCCCAATTGGCCAGCCTCGAAGCCAGGCACACCGTCTCATCTGGTGCAGATGAAGGGCGGCCCAAGACGGCGGCCGCACCGCTCACGAGCCAGCAGTCGAGGGAACCGGTACCAGGATCCGCCGGATGGTGGGTGGGCGTCGTCCTGCCCAATCCCGTCGTTGCCACCGCGAAGTGGCAGACTCGTGTGGGAGCATGCTTTTGCTGCACTCCACACAAGAAGCAACGGCCCGCGTCGGCAACGTGCGCCGGTTAAAGAGACAAGAGTAACAACAGCATAGATTGCGCGGTCCGGATTGGGCGGCTTGCACGGCCATGGAGGTGGCTGGGACTGCTACCTGTTTCGCGGGTGACCATCCCACAGCATCACGCCGTGACATGTTCGACAACGAACGGTCGGCCAATATTCGACAAATAACCTGACCCGAGGTGCGGTGGCACAAATGAGCAGGCGTCTAGGCCATTTCGCAGATGAGCAGCGTGCCCAAGATGTGCCAGCCCAGCGCCATGCGTCGAGGCCGGGCGACGCGGCCCTCTGATTCGCCGAGCTGTCACTTGTCATGGAGGCAGAGCAATTTCAACAGAGCCTCTCTCTTCTAAGAATAGGCGACTTGGTGCTACCAGGCCGGCTACGAAAGTACCTAGGGAGGCCGGCAGAATCGCCGGGCAAACACCCTACAAAGAAGGTGTGGGCTTGTCATGCGCCGCGGCCCTGAAGGTCTCGAAAAGTGGCGAGGACCGTCATCTCTTGTCACAAGGATTTGACCGGAAATCTGGTACGGACTGGGCCGTGATGTTGGTTCGGACAAAGGAACACGCCCCCCTTGCCAGTCCGCATTGGATTTGGTGTGTGGGAGGCGCCTGCTGAGATTACTTACACAATGTCAGGGCGCTTTCAAAGAGTGACCTCGTGGGATGTTGGGATGTTGGGATGTCCTGATTTGGGTCATGTCCTGCAGGACGACTTCCTATGGCCTGTTGTCTGTTCCTGATTGAGCTGGGTGTTGGGACGAAAGATAGGTCTTCATCTTGGGGACCATTCAAGCATGCTCAAACCCCGGGACGCCGCGGTAAACGAGACATGGTGGTTCCAGTGGTAGAATCAAGTCAGAAAAGAAGGAGGCGATATCAGTCGGCCGCTGTCGATTGCGCGTGTTGTGAGGGAGCTGTTGCGAGAGAATTGAGCAACCGAACGGCCGAACGACCGACTGACTGTTGCTGACTGAGATGAGGCGAGAGCAATCCTCAGGGCGATTGCTCTCGCCCGTTGCTGACTAACCAGAAAGGTACCTTGGTACCCTACTAGAGGGAGGTGCATGCATCTCCTTGACGGGCCGGCCCCGGCGAGCCTTGAAGTGAACAGCTTGCTGTTCGAAAAAAAGCGCCAAGACATTGACCTCCATCAGGACAGCTTGTTGTTCGGCCTGCATCTCCATATTCTGCGATTCCCAGCGCAGTTCCTGGGCCTCACTCCCAACTCCCGCAGCCATACACTCAGTATTGACTGCCAAAGGCTATCCAGCCCGACCTCAAGCCATCGACCCGTCGCCTTGAGCACTTTCAACCCAACAGTCAAACACAGCAATCGAACATAACCACGATGCAGAACCCCAACGGGCCACCGCCGGGTGGCATGCCTCCTCCTGGCGCCATGCCTCCTCCTGGAGCCATCCCCGTCCCGCCCATGCCACCAGGAGTCCCTCCTCTACAACCTGGCGTGCCACCGACCCCGGAGCAGATGGCTGTCATCAGGCAGTTCCAGCAGCAGATGAACCAGCGAGTCGCCCAAGAAGCTGAGAAAGCCGGCTTGACCGTGCCTGAGTTCATCCAGCGCATGCAGCAGCAGCAACAGGCGATGCGGGCCCAGATGCTCGCAAGACAGCAGCAGCAACAACAGGCAGGTGGACCGCAGCAGCCAGGCCAGCAGCAGGGCCAGGGACAGCCTCAGGGCCCGCCTCAGCAGATGCAAGGTCGTCCTGCCGGCCAGCCACAGCCCATCACCCCCGGACCTCCCAACCCTGTCGCCATCGCCCTCGCCAACTTCCTGCGCAGCCAGGAGCTCAAGCTCCGCACCTGCATTTTGAACGGCGAGCGCAAGGACATGTTCAGAGGTGTGTTCCCCGCGTCTCTGGCTCCGCTTGCGCTTACGCAACTGACATCGCAACAGTGAAGAGAGCCCTTCGAGCACTGCAGTCTCCGGCGTACGAGAAGGCACGTAAGAAGAACCCTGCGCTACCCGAAATCACCGACCGACCATCCCTCGAGAATGCCTTCAAACTCCTGCCCATGTCGATGCTGGCCCTCCGAGTCGAGAAATCCGATCCCCATGCCGGCCAGGCCCACCCTCCCAAGCGAACAAAGCGCGTCAAGGGTCTCTGGACAGTGCGCATTGTGCCGCAACAAGACGCCGCTGACGACATGTACTACGTCTGGATGTACGAGGGAAGCCAGATCAAACGCAAGGTCTATGCCGCCCTTGCCCTCATCGCCATTTTCATCATCGTCCTCTACCCCCTGTGGCCACTGAAGATGCGCCAGGGTGTGTACTACCTCAGCTGGGGCTTCCTGTGTCTACTGGGGCTGTTCTTCCTCATGGCCATATTCCGTGTTATCCTCTTCTGCGTCACCTACTTTGTCCTCTCGCCGGGGCTCTGGCTATTCCCGAACCTGTGGGAGGATGTCTCGTTCGTCGACTCCTTCAAACCCGTCTGGGCCTGGCACGAGGTAAGCTCAATCGAGAAGATTGATGCGATCATGCTTCCGGATGACTAACTCGCGGCACAGACTGCGAAGAAGAAGAAGAGGACCAAGTCATCAGTTAGTGGCGGCACCGCGAACCCACAGGCATCGTCCTCTTTTGCAGCTGCTACCGGCCAGCCGATGCCTGCAAGTGCGACAACCACGGCCACTGAAACCCAGATCGAAACTGGAGGCAGCCAGCCACAGCAGAGGTCTTATGTGGCCCCAAGGGTGGAAGAGCTAGGGGATGACGAGTAGGAGCAGTTCTGAACTTTCTTTCCCTTGCCGCGGACAAGATGGGCGGCGAGTTGCTGTACTCTGGTATGACCCCTCGCAAGTAGAACTTTTACGTGCCATTATCGCGCATAATTGTTTGTGCACGTTCAATAACTTGCATTTTCTTCATGCAACGACTCGCCCGCCTTGGTCGTGTCCACATCTCGAGCGAGGGGCAAGGATAGATGTCACTACCCACTTTCGGGAGCTCTGACGGTCTCGTAGATTGCCGCTATTATGTACATTAAATGGAAATGCAGAAGGCGAAGACGCCGTTGATACCCCATTCAGCAGCATCACAAGATGCCCCCGCTGCCGCGGCTGCCGCGGCCTTTAGTTGGCTCTCCCCTCATGCCTCAGAACCAGGCGCACGCTCATAGTAATGGATAGCCCCGGCCGTCGTGGCACAATTGCCCAGACTTCCACCAGTCGCGTTTGCAGCCACCGGCACTGCGTCGTAGTCTTGTGGCCTGCCGTTCACGTGGTGATCTGCGTACCGAGGTCAGCGCTGCCGTTCTAAGCGGGAAGTCCCACCTTCCCTATTTCATCACCAAATACTCACAGTACCAAACCTCGCTCAGCTGCGTAAACCCGTTATCCAAGCTCCCAGCCCCGGCCTCGGTGGCGTTGAAGCGCCTGCCCGAGCAGCCTATGTACGGCACCTCCCCGAACCCCCCCGCGAGCGCCGCCCGGATGTCGGCCAGGTCGTAGGTGGTGGAGTTGCTGGGCGTGATGCCGGCGCCCCGCAGCCAGTCCCACGTGGGCAGGCCGCGGAAGTACCGGACGGCCGTGGCGAAGAAGTCGACGACCTCCTCGTGCTGGACGTACCGCGGGCCGTAGCACTCGACGTCAAAGGTCGAGTAGCACGTCGCGTGCTTGGAGAACTCGTGGCCCCAGAAGTCCCCGTTCGGCTGGCCCTGCGCCACCCAGTACCGGCTCATGTACGCCAGCAGGTCCTGCTGGCCGAGGGGCTCCAGGAAGGTGCCGACGTCGGGCCCCGCGTACGGCACGACGGGTTGCCCGGACGGGGTCCCCGTGGTCGTGTTGGGCGAGGGCTGGGGGTCGTACTGCCGCGACAGGTCGCAGTACTGCGTGTAGGACCCGTTGCAGAAGTCGGGCCAGAGCCCGTGGAGGGTCCACGACTCGGCCGGGAGGACCTGGCCCCGGGACGACTCAAGGCCCGTGTAGACGTCCCAGAACTGCGTGGCCAGGACGAGGCCGCCGAACGTCTCCGTGCAGCACGAGTCGGTGAGGCCGGGCTGGGCGCCGGCCGAGCATGACAGGATTGGGTCGTCTTGGGAGAAAATCAGTCACATGGAAGTTTCCTTCGTTGTCGGGTCTTTACCCAGTTTTCTTACACAATTGGCACGTGTGGTTCGCAGTGCTTTCGTTGTAGAGGCCGCGGCTGAACACTGGGGCCGAAGCCAATGCCTCCCGCACGACGGTGGCGAGCGCAACTGAGGATATAGCAAAGCGATACATGCTGCCAGGTCTTGAACTCATCAGGCCAAAAGCTTATCCGTCAGCCAGTGCTGTCAAAGCCTCACGCACAGCTGAACAAGCAGCAGGAGGGCATGGCAATGCTATTAAATATTTGACGTCCTTCAGCTATCCCCAAGGTAGCATCCGGGAGCGCCTATCGCCCCCGTTCAAGATGGGTCTCGGGAGACCAAGCATTCTGTTGAAGCGAAGCCATGCTCCGGACCGGCGCGCCCAAAGAGGAAGTTGGCGATGGGGCACAGGCGTGGGCGATGGATCGTCACCACGTGCCAGGGGGTGGGCAAACGGCGAGCAGCGCGGCGCCCTGCAACCAACTGTGCCCACCTGCTCGAGCTCTCACCTCTGACAGGTCCATCCGGCACTACTGCCCCCCCAACACGGGTCCGCTGGGATGGATCCTTTTCTAGCGCGCATTGCAGGGGCAGTAGTATAGTCCGCTCAGAGGGCCTGGGCCGATCCTCTATCTCCGGAGCTGGGATGAACTGGCGGGCAGCCGACACCCGCAGCGTCCCCATCCTGGACCACCAGTCTCGTCAGGATTCCCATTCGTCCAATCAGTCAAGAAGTTATTTGTTGGAGGATATATCCGAACAGGTGCTGTGAGAAATTCTGCATTTGTAGTGGACCTGCCACAATGGGAAATGATGATACCTACTGTGTATATGGCTTCGTTAAGTAGGCATGGCTGTCGCTGAGATATATTTCGTTAGGTAGATGTACTCCGCTCAAGAAGGCAGCGCGCCGACCGACTTACATGACTGCAAACAAAACCCACATGGGGTTTTGAGTAGTTGTCAAACATAGAACACGAAAAGAACAGTCGAACAATAACCAGACCATCCCATGCTCCTTGAACGAGGAGTTCGTTCTATTTATGTTGTACTACCTGAGAATGCCCAAGACGCTTTGGGTAGAGTTCGGAACCGACCGATATCAACAAGCCGGGAAACACTATGTATTGCATGACTGAAGAGACAAGAAAAAGATGAATTTCGGTCGTATTGCTTCATCTGACTTGATCAGTTGATGGCCTCGGAGTGTCCTCGGACCAACATGGCAGCGCCACTTGCAGTGAGGATCCAGTTGTCCGAGAAGGTCTGGAATTTTGAGTGTCGGAACCAACAGTCTATAGGAAATCTGACGTAACACGTATTATAGCTGACGAGTAGATCCAATAGTCGGAGTGGGCCAGGATGTGCCATGATTGTGGAACGTCAAGGCCCTCAATCGTGGGACACATCGGCGCAACCCGTTAACAAAGAAGCAAGTAAGGGTAAAGTCGAAGAGCTCCATGTCATGCTATATGCGAGGAGCGCAAAAGGAGCACGTTGTGGAGTGAAACCCCTCGGGGAACAAAGACGGCGGCTTGCTGTGCAAGGCTGTCTGTCATCTTGAGATCTGTACATTATGAAGGACTGCCTAGGTAGAAACGCACCCATGGTTGCCGGGCCAGGCCAAGGCCAAGGCTGTATCCGACCAACAAGTTCCTTATTAAACAAGGTGTCACAACCCGCCGACAGCATTTCCCCTTTGTAAAATTTGCCCACATAGAATGAGAGTCGATCCCCTCTGCCGGGAAGGCCGAAAGACCGTCTTGATAATGTTTGGTACCAGCTCAAGCTGCTACCCTCTGGTCAAGGAGCCGGGCGCCCATTCCCAAACAAACCTGTCCAAGTGAGCAGAGCCTCTTCTCCCGTGACCACATTCCACCCCCGTCCATGTCAACCCTTGACCAGATGTAAGGAGGTTGGCATGGGCTTGAACGTTTCCAGATCCCGGCCCGCGATCTCTCAAGCCCAACCCTAGGTGTTGAGTGTCTTGTAGAGGAAGACGCCATCTCTGAGCTCACTAGACGCATTGAGGCTGTAAGCGGGAACCGTTCCTATCTCTTGGTATCCCAACTTCTTGAACAGCTTCTCGGCAATGCTTCCGCTCTCCGTGTCGACCATCTCGAGATCAAAGTCAGCGACTGCCTCCCCGGGAGTTGGTCAGGGACCTGGAGAAGTGCTCACCAACAGGTATTTGCCCTTCAGAGTTGCTTGCCCATGAATGGCGTTCATCAGCGTCACCGCCCCGCCCCTCCGCCGGTACTTAGCGGCGACGAGGAGGCACTCGACGCGGGCGCGAAATGGACTAGTTTCTGAGTGTGGAACGGCGAGCATAGCGACACCAACCAGATCTTCTCCCTTCACCTTGGCGGCGGGCTCTGCCTGATTCAACAGGAGGATGATGACCCTCGTGCCGGCCTTGGTCTCGGCGAATTTTTCCTTCCACCAGCTGAGGAGCTTTTCGTTGGTCAGAGGAGGCAGGAAGCTCCCGATCATGAGGTCACGAGTGATGCATTGGGCGTGCAGACCGGCCAGGTACGGCGTCAGATGGGAATGGACAGCAGGATCGAAGAGGGTGGCCTTCGCTGCAGGCTGTGCTGCAGGCCTCGCGGTGTGTTGCATATCGGCCATCTGTTTTCGCAACCTGACAGTCAAGGCATGCGGCCGCTCGGAGAAGTGCTTATGGTGTCGGCTCCTACCGGCGCGGCGAGTGGGTGCTGGTCACCAGCTGCCTCGTCGAGCCTGGAACGGGCTGACTTCTAAGTCGGAGGCCAATGGTGACCGTGAGCGCTCCTAGATATGATCCAAGCAATTTGAGGCAAAAGAGCGCCGCACCCTCGCAGGATTTTCAAGGACTTGTTGATCCGCAGGACACAATGATCTGGGGATCCTGAAGGAGACAGACAGGAAGACCAGGCGGGAGATTAAATATTTCCAAGCAGACAGCAAAACGAGAGGGCAGGGAAGCCAGCAAATGGGAGTAGTAAGCGATGGGGGGATGGGAGGGGAGGGGAATGCACACGTCGGCTCAAGACGATGTATGAAGGTTCTCAATGCTATTCAACAGTCACTGTTGTTGATTTATTATGAAGGTGCATTGGTGGGGGTGAGGGCGGGCACACGAGGATGGCATGGCAGGTTAGGTACCAGGAGCTACAGTGATGAGGTTATGGCTACGTCTGTTCTGCAGCAGCGGCAGCAGCAGCACACCATGTCGACCAGTTCGTCTAGTGCCTTGCCTTCCTGCACTACCTACCTAGGTACTTAAGTAGGTACACTACCTCCTAGGTAGGTACTTTAAGTACTTAGGGAGGTACTATTCCACACGTTCCCGCACCGTACCTGGCAGGAAGGTCAGGGGCATAGCTCGTGTAGGAGGCAGACTTGCAGACAGACTATCACCGTACGGGGACCTCGGCACGAGATAATTGCTGCGAAGGGCAGCCATGAGCGCAGATTGCTTGGGCACGGGCAGGGGGTAAATACCATAGTGCCTACCTAAGGTAGCTGCCAGCATGCCTGCACGCCTGCACGCCCGCATGTCTTGTACTGTACCAGGGCACGGAGGTACCACAGCAGCTGGGCAGTAAGGCTGATGGCCCCCAGCTCTGGCTCAATTGGCTCAGAGAGTGGCCGCAGCAGCGGCGACACGCCCCCAGGAGATCCTGGCATGAGCAACCGGCAGCCACGCCAACAGCGAGACTATGACTGCTTCTAGAAGAGCCATGCCTAAGTACAGTAGGTACCTAGGTTCCAAGGTTGGTACTTAAGTAGGTATACAGGACTTCATGGAACGAATGAAGGCATCAACACACCACACACCCTCTCAAATGTGACAACAATGCCTCTGGTTACACAAGTTTCAACAATCGTCATGCTTCCTCATTTCCATGAACATGGAAACAAAACGCAACTCTTCCGATCCAAAGTCAACCCCCCCCCCAAACCCAACTCCGGCTCTGGTGCCTCACAACTGACCTCGCTCTTCCTTCAATGCATGGCCATCACCAATGCGGTGCAACTTGAATCCGTGGCACGCACGTTGCATCAGTCGACACTTTTGGCTTCCCGCCGCCACAGAGCATCATCGCCTGCGAGAACTTGTCATCTCTCCCTCGAGAGCATGCAGGCACCAAGGCATTCGTGATTGTTTATGCAGCGGCCCTCCACCACTCCCCCTCGTGAAACCTGGATCCAACAGTACCTAGGTAGGCACCTGGTGTCTTGATATTACGACCACAACAGCCCGCATGACCAGAGTTTTATCGGCGCGGATGGGCTGAGAAGCTCTGGAAAATCCTGGCCCAGCTCGAGCACGATACGTTTTCACGCCGGCGTCGTGTCCGAGTGACCCGGGCCCCTCCACCTACTGAAGCCTGTAGCCGATTCCCAAAATGGATAAATGTCCTATGCATCTTGCGGCCTATGAATTCGAATGGCTGTATGTGTGTGTGTGGGGGGTGGGGGTATATAGGCTGTTGGTTCCCAAAGCAACTCGATCATGACAAGAGCACCCACACACCCCCAAGTCGCTACTGATGCCCGATAACCCGAAGACCTGAAACTTACCATAGGGAGCCAGCCACGGACCAGGAGAGACGAGCCACAGCTCATTGCCTTCAATGCGACCAGAAGCTACAGACCACCACAGGTTTGTGAGGGATCACACGGCGTCGGCATGAAGTGGACTCTGTACGCTGTCTCCTGGGTGACAGGTCAGAGTCAGGTCGCTCTTTGCTACTCTGGTTGATGACCCGGCATGATCTCTTCCCGAAGGTCCAGTAAGAAGGTCCAATCCACAACAGGAAATGAGGCGGAACCTACTGCCAGCGTCGCTTAAGCCGGTGCACCATTTCAGCCACCGGAGAGCTGCAGCTGAAGATGGCCCTCACCTTTCCGATCACTTAGCTAGCGTCGGACGAGGCTCCAATCACGAAGCAAACGACACGGATATCTCGCCTGCCGGCCTCATTGGTATCATCCATGCTCGGAGGATGAGCCTGCGTGCTCGCCTGTGCCTGTGCCCTTCACTCGCCATTCCCGTACGACGATTACCACTGCGGCCGGGACTTGCTCGGTTCCGCGACAGAAGCCTCAGCATGTGCCAGTTTACGGAAGATATCACTTTGAGGTCGTGACTCTGGCGCAGGCATCGCATGGAATTGTAGAAGCTGTGCTAGTCTGCAAGTACCAAGGAACCGCACAAAGGTCAATGAACAAGGAGTGAAGGCATATCGGCACCATTATACAAATTCTGTCGCTAGTTTGCTCCCATACGACGCAGGGGTTGATCTCGGCTGGGCGACTCCTGGACACATGTGCAATGAGCTTGCAGCTCCTCAGTCCTTTAGCGCTGTACATCGTGACGACGACGTGTAGCTGAGAGGTCAACCGGGAAAGCGAAATACGGGGATCACCTGGATCCCTTTATGATTACAAGGAATGTCAAGCCGCCATGGAGCAAGGTTGGGCATCGATAGATCCACAGACAGCTTCTAGTGTGGGAAGACATAGTATAGTCCTACGACGGATACCTTCTACTAGAGCATGTAGCCGCCTCAAAAGTATATGTAGTGGATAGTCTCACCACTTTAGCAATGCCAGCGGGATTTACGGGAACAAAGGCAAAACGCTGGTCTAATTGCAAATAGCTCGCCACAATTACCGGGCAGCGAATCACAATCTCTCGGATCTCTTGAGGCTTCCCGCCGTCCAGTTGAAGACATTGCATTTGGACTTGATCGAACGATAAATGCACGAGTTGCTGGTCAGATATCACCTCGACAGAGAGACCTCTTCGAACCCCCTTGTTTCTGCCCCCGAGCAAGGGCGATCATCGGCCTATGGCAAGCCTGGGAACATGACAGAGCGGCCACGTTGACCTCAAGGGAACGGATGGCAGTCCCATGGGGGATAAGGTCGAGCATTATTCAAAACCTGCTGGAAGCGAGAGGCAATCATGCCGTGGCCGAATCGCAGCTGGCAACCTCGGATCCGAGGGCTACAATGCATTCGTGGCAACCCGGCCCTCCGCTGTTCCACGGCTGTTGCTTTGCATTGTCAGCATGTTCCGATGTCTCAGGTAATGTGCCTTGTGCGACTGCTTGGATCAAATGTCTCACGGGACTTCCAGCGTGAGCAGTCTTCCTGGCAAACCACGTGTGACTGACTGTAGAACGGTCACGTTCTAGAAATATCTTTGGCCAAAGAGCCTAACACGAGCCGGACACTCACTCCAACGTTAGCAGAGGATAAGATCAAATTCCTGGGTTGTTGCTCACCAGATCTGTTTAATTCCTGCAGGATGGGTTATGTGAGGTCGCCTGAGGCTCACAGCTTAGTTGGCTTACACCTTGGCTGCTTACGGGTTCGGGCAAGTCCGTCTAGGCCGTTGGCACTTACTAATTAATATTCAGCGACGCCATGAATGCAGCCCTACCGGCCATAACGGCTTGTTTCAGGTGCCCGTCGCGCCGGCGTCACAGCTTCGCCATAGCTCCTAGCCAAACCCGACCGCGATTGAGGATGGCTTCGGAGGGCGTGTCGAGCAGACACGCTCAGAGGCTGGCCTACGAGGTACGAGGGCCATGCCATGCCATGCCACTCAGTGCGTCCGTCGTCTAACGCGTCAGGTCCTGGCGGTCTGGCGGGAGGACCCAGTCACACGAAAAGTCGACAGAACAGTGGTGCAGACTCGCATCACATCAAACAAACCCCCTCTGGACCCTGCAGGGCAGCAAATGTCATGGCGCAGCGGCGGTTTCTCATCCAATCGTGCTAGTCGCCGTCCAGAATGGGCCACGTAGGCTAGCAGAGCTTCCACAATCACGAGAGCTATTTCTCAAGTAAGAAGTTGTGGCTGATCCGACTCGAATTACACCGCTCTGATGGGTGGCCCCTCCTGAGTGGCAGTGAAGAGTTCCAAGATATGCAGGCCAAGCCCCTGTCCTTGCAGGGAAGCTCTGTTTCGACCCGTCAGCTCCTCCGCCGCCGTCGCGGATCACTGTCGGAATAATCTTGAGACGAGCCAGTACAGAGTGAGAGGCATCCAACAAGTATTACAGAGCCTGACGCAATGTGTCCTCGGACAGTACCTGATCTTCTCACCAAGGCGACGGCTCGACCGCAGCACACATACACTTTGTAGCGTTCGCCGGAGACCCATTGCTTGTTTACTCGGCCGACAGGGAAGCCTCGAAAGTTTTCAGGGTCCGCAGCCCGTCAAGCATCGTGGAGACCCCATCGTGGCTTTGGCGTGGAGCTACCCCTGACTCTGACCTCACAGAGGACACAGGCAGCCCCCACATTGTCTTATCGACCGTCGACCGACGTGTTTATAAACACGTCCTACACCTCATCCCGTCTTATTTTTTTGCTCGCGCACGTCCGGTAAACTCTTTTGCCAATCCAGGGTAGCAAAAATGTCCATCTTCAAGAAGATCGAGGAGGGGCTCGCGGGCGTCTTCGGCTCCGAAGAGGAGAAGCACTCGCACACCCACGATGGGACCGACTGCCACCCTGACGCCCACGCCGAGCACGCGGAGAACCGCTATTCATCCTTTGCGCCCCAGACCTCTGGTCACGTCAAGTGGCACGTTGATGGCTGCGCTTACTTCTGGGCGCTCTCTGAGGCCATCGAGGGTGAGAGACGCCTTCCTTTCCTCCCTGTCACGGGGCTTAAGCTGTGAGAAACATGCATGAGAGCGTGTGTATACTGACAGCGGCAATCCATTGCAGAGGCCCAGGAGTCAATCTTCATCCTGGACTGGTGGCTGTCCCCAGAGTTGTACCTGCGCCGGCCCCCTGCGCAGAACAACAAGTACCGCCTGGACAACATGCTCAAGGCCGCTGCTGAGAGGGGGGTCCAGGTCAGGGCCATAGTGTACAAGGAGGTCGCCCAGGCCCTGTCCTGCAACTCCAAGCACACCAAGCACGCGCTGGAGGCACTTCACGAGAACATCAAAGTTTTCAGGCACCCGGACCATATACCCTCCACGCAAGATATCGGGGATGCCTTCCACAACCTGACCCTTAGCGCATTCGGCTTGTCCAAGATGTCCGGCGACAGCCTCAAGGACCTCTACGGTACTCATGACGACACCGTGCTGTTCTGGGCCCACCACGAGAAGCTCTGCCTGATTGACCACAAGGTTGCCTTTATGGGCGGCCTCGACGCCTGCTTCGGCCGCTGGGATACCAGCACTCACCCTATCGCTGATGCCCACCCTGGCAACGTGGACGCCGTCATCTTCCCCGGCCAGGACTACAACAACGCACGTGTCTACGACTTCGAGGGCGTCGACAAGTGGGAGCAGAACAAGCTTGACCGAACCAAGTTCTCGCGCATGGGCTGGTCGGACATCAGCATCTCGCTGGTCGGGCCCATCGTGAAGAGCCTGGACCTTCACTTCACCGACCGGTGGAACTACATCTGGACCCAGAAGTACAACCGTGATGCGGATAAGAAAGAAAGGTACGAGAAATTGGAAGACAGTGAGGTTTCTCACGCCCCGCCCAGCCGGTCCCTTCTCGAGGAGGGACAGTACGAGGCGGGCCAGATGTTTGGAGGCCTTCAGCGCCACTTCACCAGGACCCTGAGCCGTGCTTGGGGCCAGGATCCGGATGAGCAGGAACGCGAGGACAACGGGGCGCACATCCAGCTGGTCCGAAGCTGCTGCCCTTGGTCCTCCGGACACGCCACCGAGCACTCTATCGCGAGCGCCTACATCGACGCCATCACAAAGGCAGAGCATTTCGTCTACATAGAGAACCAGGTAAGTTTGCTCATCGCCACACACCCCCACCCACCTTGTGCCACGTGAAGCCAGGATTAACATGATACCGCTCTTAGTTCTTCATCACTGCCACCGATGACGAGCAGAAGCCGGTGTACAACAAGATCGGCGCCGCCATCGTGGCCCGTATCCTGCGCGCATACCAGGAGGGCAAGAAGTTCTCCGTCATCGTCGCCATGCCGGCCGTTCCCGCCTTTGCCGGCGACCTCAAGGCCGACGGCGCCCTGGGCACGCGTGGCATCATGGAGTTCCAGTACAACTCCATCAGCCGCGGCGGCCACTCCATCCTGGAGAAGCTGTCGCAGGCCGGCGTGGTGCACCCGGACAAGTACATCAACTTCTACAACCTGCGCAACTACGACCGCCTCAACACCTCGGCCACGCTGCAGCGCGCGCAGGACGAGTCCGGCGTGCGGTACGATGACGCCCGCCGCGAGTTCGACGACCACGTCGAGGCCGGGTACGACGGCTACTCCCGCGACGACGAGGTCGAGGGCCGGCTGGGCAGCCAGTACCGCCGGTACCAGGAGGCCGCGCGGCGCCAGGACGATAGCACCTGGGACACCATCTCGGCGGCGTACATGCAGAACGGGCCGGACCTGGACTCGATCCCGTGGGAGGGCGACCCGGAGGCCGAGATCGACGCCTTCGTGTCGGAGGAGCTGTACATCCACTCCAAGGTGCTGATCGCCGACGACCGGCTGGTCATCTGCGGGTCGGCCAACCTCAACGACCGCTCGCAGCTGGGCACGCACGACTCGGAGATCGCGGTGGTCATCGAGGACCCGACGCCCGTGCGGTCGCGCATGGCCGGCGAGGAGTTCACGGCGTCCAGGTTCGCCGCCAGCCTGCGGCGCCAGCTGTTCCGCAAGCACCTGGGGCTCATCCCGGACCAGCGGTGGGACCGGCCGGACGGCAACTTCCACCCGGTCACGCGGGGGCCCAACGAGTACGACTGGGGCTCCGAGGCCGACCGGCTCGTCGAGGACCCCGTCAGCGACGAGTTCGAGCAGCTGTGGAAGGGCACGGCCCGCACCAACACCGAGGTGTTCAGCCGCGTCTTCCACAACGTGCCCAACGACGTCGTGCGCACCTGGGACGACTACGACTCCTTCTTCAGCAAGCACTTCATCGTGCCCGGCTCCGACGAGGAGAAGAAGCTACAGGAGAAGGAGGCCAAGGAGCAGAAGAAGCGCCTCGAGCGCGAGGCGGCCGAGCGCGGCGAGGAGGCCAGCAACAACAACGACGACGGCGGCGAGGACAAGGGCGAGGAGGAGGAGAAGCACGAGGGCGAGGAGGGCGAGAAGAAGGACGGCGGCGACGACGCCGAGAAGCCGGCCAAGGTGCCCTACGGCCACGTCGTCAAGAGCGAGTTCCCCGGCGGCGTCCAGCAGGTCAAGCAGGAGCTCTCGCGCGTCAGGGGCACCCTGGTGGAGATGCCGCTCAACTTCCTGGTCGACGTCAAGGACATCGCCAAGTCTGGGCTGTCGCTGAACGGCTTCACCGAGGAGATCTACACCTAAGAGAGAACACGCCCACCCCCTGGGGAGGGTCAAGGTTGAGATTAGGATGGATGGAATGAATCTTGTACACCTGAAGCAGCGTTGATTTCTACTAGTCTTGCTCATCGCGATACTCATGGTCAATCTGGATTCCTACTCATATGATGTTTTGTGACACTTCGTGTAATGCGTGTGCTACTACTACTGTCTTTCATTCCTACGGTATACCCCATTGACTCCGATGATTCGCAAATGCTTGACGCAGCCGCACCATGACCGTCGTTCATCAAACAAAAAGAAAATGATATTAGTATGCAACACTTTCACCCTTGTCCTGTCAACCTGATACTCCCTCTCTCGAGCCTGCCCGCGCCGTCCCCTCAAGCTCCAGACTCGAAGTATGCTTGACGCTGAGCCCGCTCCCCAGGCCAGTCCCTGCCAGGTCCCAGAAGCCGGTTTGTTACGCCATGTATAATGACATGTGCAGGCACGACGCTTTGATATACATACAGATTTTATATGTGGTCGCCATTAGCCACTTGGGTCATCCTGAACCCTTTTCTTGGAGGTCCTGTGCTACCGAGGGTCCCCCCTCGTCGCACGAGCCCTTTCCCTTCAACTCAGTCCGTCTTACCGTTGATGTTGGAGCCAAGAAGAGGTGCCTTGAAGTCCTCGCTGAGGAAAGGACGCCCATTTCTCCTCCTGTGGCGACCGCGGAACCATGATGCGGAGCCAAGTATCAGACCAAAGATACAGCCCAGGGTCAGGTATGGGTGCTCGGAGAATGTGACCCGCATGTCAAAGAAGATCTTCTCGAAGCTCGAGATGGTCAGTTTCGGCTTGAGCTTTGGAGGCTGCGCAGTGACCTTGTTGACAGTCTCCAAGATTGAGGTACGAGATGGGACAATGTAGTTGCCGGTGCTGGTCTGGTCCCAATAACGACGATTCTGAGGTTGTATGAGTACTCACACAGTCATCACAGCACATGGGAAGTGGACTTACGTCTTCGTCATTGATGATGACCCTCTCTCCATCCTTCACATCGATACCATACGTGGTACGGATCCACCTTTGCCAGAATACTCCATCGACCCACGCAAATGCAACCTCTTTCCGATCCGCTCGGTTCATATTGACCTGTTGGCTCTTGGCAGCCCGGAGTGCTCTCTGGTCCCCACGGTCCTCGGCCTCCTCGATCCGCAATTGCTTCGCATCGCGCAGCTCTTGACGTTCCAATTGGAAAAGCTGTATTTGCTTATCCATCCATTCGGTAGCCGCGCTCTTCATTTCTCTGATAGCACCGGAGAACGACTCCTGGTCTTCCCTATTGAGGATGCCCAGGACCACTATCTTGCCATCCATGATTTCGCGAGCGTTTGATGCGGTAAGCTCGGGGATGATAGGTAGCCAGACTGATTTCATCCACTCAAGGACCTGGCGAGTGTTTCGCATCTCGTTCGGCGTGAGGGGGTTGTAGTAAGTCGGCCTTCCTTCCCGAGAAATAATGAGACGTGGCCAAGTCGTGATCTTGTACCTCTCGTATAACCTGGGATCCTTGGTCTTGACCAGCTTGGCCCTTCCGATGAGGCTCAGCGGTAGCCGCTCGAGAGCCGCAAAATCCTCGCTTGTGGTTGCGTGGTCGTAGAAGTAGATGAAAATGACCTCTTCCTTCTCTTCCATGGCCGCGAGAGAGTCGGCGTCAACATCGCGAACCCCATTGGAGAGGTCGATCGCCTTCTCGGCGTAGCTGACGAAGTCGCCAATGCCTCGGAGACCCTCGTATTCTACGCGCTCACCGCCCCTGAAGAAAAGAATGGTCGGATAGCCGCGGAGGCGGGCGTCCTTGCAGAGTCGCTTCTCAGCTTCACAGTTGACCTCACCAATGTTCAGTTTGCCCTTCATTTCTTTGGCAAGCTGCTCCCAGTTCGGCGCCATGGCCTGGCAGTGATGACACCAGGGGGCATAGAACTTGATGAACCACGGCTCATGGGTCATTGTCACCATGGACTGGAAGCTTTCCGCCGTCAGGGGAACAGAGGCGCCCTTGGGGTTCGGTGTCTTTGTAGGCTTGGCCGGTTTCTCAGGCTCGGTCTTCGCGGGAGCAGGAGCTTTGGGCTCCTCAGCCTTGGTCTTATCGGTCTTAAGGGAACCAAGTTCCTCGATGGCAGGGGCCGCAGCTGCAGCCCCTGGAGCGGCAGCCCCAGGACCAGGCGCGGCAGGCTCCCTGAGCTCTATCTGCGGTTGGGCATCGGGTTTGGGAACCGAAGCCAGCTTCAAGTCATCAGCCGGCTTTGGGCGAGACGTGGCGAGGGGTTCGGGGAGCAACAGCGTCTTGGGCCTGGATCCGGGTCTCTCGCGCTCGAGCACGGGTTCGATGGCGTCGGTCAGGAATTTCAAGCTCTTGACACCTCTGTAACTCTCGTTCTTCACGCCATCTACGAAGAGCATCGAGGTTGGGTACGACTGGACCCCGTTGCCAGCGCATAGGTCGTAGAATGCGATACAATTTATCATTGCAAAGCGCCAGTCATAGTACTCTTCAAACGATTTGCCGGGGCCTGGTGCCGGGTCGGTGTAGTAGAACTCGTACAGAGTGCGATAGATCGGCGCGTAGTCCTGGCAATGTGGGCAGTATGGGCTGGTGAGGAAGGGGTCAGCAATGCTTCCAGGGATATCAGAATACAGGGGAGAGGGCCAGTGACGCACCTGTAGTGCTTGACAAGTATGTATTTTGACTTCTTGATCTCTGTCTCGAAGTTGTCCGGAGTAAGTTCGAGCATCGGTGGTACCTTGATACCATCGAACGTGGTGGTCTCCAGAGACTTGTCCTCTGGGATCTCATCGTCTTCGAAGTCGTCCTGGGCAGCCACCCGGGCAGCGGCACCGAGGAGCAAGCCCCACGCGAGGGAGGAGAGCCTCATGGCTTATATGGCCAAGCAATAACGACGCAGAAGAGGGTTGGGCCAGGTCAGGTGGATGGATGGCCGGGCGATGGCTGGTCGATAACGAGACGGGGCTGTCGGGTGCCGGGGCACACCTGCGGTCTGTCGCGAATCTTGTCCGGCAGCCGCGTCACGTAGGCATCGGGCGTCACGCGACTGACGAGTCCAGGCAAACCGGGTATCTCGAGTGTTCCTAGTCGAGGGCGATGAGTGTGGAAGGGTCAGGCACGGGCGACGGTGGCGATCAACGCTGGAGGGACCTGTTCCGCCTGCCACCAGGAAAGGGGCGTGCAGTCAAGTTTAAGCGTCGGGGATCCCAGCGCAATGGCGGCGCTTGGAAGGAGAAAGAGGGTAGGTCGGCGAAGGTCGACGCAGCGAGGGGGAAAAAGAAAAAAAAAGAGGTGATCACATATGGCGAGGACGAGGATGGTTGGCAAGGCAAAAGATAGTAAGCGGATGAAGCGAGGCTAAAAGTGGTCTATCGAGCAAGGACGTGCAATCGCAAAGTGCAAGTAAGTGGTGCAGGTGCAGGTGCAACTGGACAATGGTTGGAAATGCGCCATGTCACACGTGCCAGATTGCCCCCCGTCCCCTAGGCCCCCAAGCAGCCAAGCTAGCCAAAGCACAGGTCGGCTGTGATTGGACGGTTGTATGCTGTTTCTGTACTTACACGTGTGGGTTATACTGGGTATCCAACGGCGCTGGGGGGCTGTCCCAATTTTATCGGGCAAGAAGGACCCAGATCAATCTGTACACTGCTCTACACCAACAGTGGTTGTGCCTACGTGCCGAGGCTGCCAGGTACAAGCAGCTCAACTGTGAACAGCCCGCCCACTCGCCAGATTCGATCCCACATGCATGCTCTGCTAGAAACAGCCGGTACGCGTTGGTGGCTCACCAGTCTTGATACGAAGCCCGGCCAGATATGATAACAGTCAAGGCCACTGCCACGGAACCCTTGTCTTGACTGGAAATATGGAGCCTCCGCCCAAGAAACGTCGTCTGAGTGTCGAACCGGGCGAGCAGGATGTTGCAGGTACCGGTACAGGCGCACCACGACGCTCCACTCCTCGCTCACTCGATCACCCTGTCAGTCCTCCAAGAAAGCGACGAAACCACCAACCAGCCGTCCAGTCTGAAGGCGACGGGAGACATGCTCGAGCCACATCTGCAACCTCTACTAATACCAACGTGCCTCCACCATCACACGAGTCCAATACGACTTTCAAGTCGCCCTTCCAGCTTACCTGGATTCAAGACCTTCCTGATGCCGCCAACACTGACGCTGTCACGCTGCGAGACATACTCGGCGACCCCTTGATAGCGGAATGCTGGGAGTTCAACTATCTGCATGATGTCGACTTCCTCATCTCCCATTTCGACGAGGACATAAGGCACATGGTTCAGGTCCATGTAGTCCACGGCTTTTGGAAGAAAGAGGACGCGAGCCGCGTGATGCTTCAGGTTCGTCTGCTCGTCCTGCGCCCGTTCATGGTCCCGGCGACCCGTTATCCTCAACCATGCCTGAGCCACCATTGCTGACCAAAATAATAATAATTAAAAATTGCAGGAGCAAGCTGAGAGGCACAGGAATGTGACTCTTCATTGCGCCTTTATGCCTGAGATGTTTGGCACCCATCATTCCAAGATGCTAATTCTTATCCGCCATGACGATACCGCCCAGGTCGTCATCCACACGGCAAACATGATCGCGAGGGACTGGACCAACATGACGCAGGCTGTCTGGCGCAGCCCACTGCTTCCGCTCCAGAAAGCATCCCCGGGCCTAGGGGCTGGAAGCAGTCCACGCCTTATTGGCAGCGGCGAGAAGTTCAAAGTTGACCTATTGAACTACCTCAGAGCGTATGACCAAAGAAGGACTATCTGCAGAGCACTTGTTGAAAAACTCAAGGGGTATGACTTTTCTGCAGTCAAGGCAGCTCTGGTTGCATCTGTCCCGGGCCGCCACCTTATCCATGACGATTCTGAGACGCGATGGGGCTGGGCGGGCTTGAAGCAGGCGCTGAAAAACGTGCCGGTGCAGGAAGGCGAGTCCGACATTGTGGTTCAGATCTCGAGTATTGCCACCCTAGGGCCAACAGACACCTGGCTCCGCCGAAGCTTGATGGACTCTCTCCGGGCCTCAAAGAACGCCAACCCGAAGCAACCCAGCTTCAAGGTCGTGTTTCCTACGCCTGACGAGATCCGGCGGAGTCTGGACGGCTACGAGAGCGGAGCCTCGATACACACCAAGATCCAGTCAGCCCAGCAGGCAAAGCAGCTTCTGTACCTGAAGCCAATGTTTTACCACTGGGCGAACGATGCCCCACAGGGGCAGGACCTCAAATCCGGCTTGCCACGCAGAGAGGCAGGTCGCAAGCGGGCGGCGCCCCATATCAAGACTTATATCCGCTACGGTGAGAAATCCATCGACTGGGCGCTCACCACGTCCGCAAACCTATCCAAACAGGCCTGGGGCGAGGCAGTCAACCCGTCTGGTGAGGTACGAATAGCGTCCTGGGAAATCGGCGTCCTGGTCTGGCCTGCTCTCTTCTCTGAAAAGGCAAAGATGGTCGGCACATTCCAAACAGATACCCCGGTGGAAGGCAGCGAGACGCCGACCGTAGGCCTCCGCATCCCCTACAACCACCCTTTGCAGGCGTATGGCGCGGTTGAGAAGCCTTGGGTGGCCACCGCAAGCTACCATGAACCTGACTGGAAAGGCCGGGTGTGGTCGGAGTAGTGGCTGGCATCCCTGATCGCTCTATATGAGTGGAGAGATATGTACTTAGGTAGGGTCGTTACAACATTACATGTCCACTAGCAAATCAACCCACAACGGGTCATCACTTTCCAGTAGCTCTTGGCTGTATTTGTTGCGTGCACACCTATCCAGGTCGTCTCGCTGCCCATTCTATCTTGCAATGTGCGCTTGCGTGTATATGTATATATCTGCGTGCCGGCCCCATTCCTCCGCACTGAGTCACCCGGTGTGACCCAACGTTGTTTCCTCTCCTACTAGCCAAGTGCCCCTTCGCTTAGGCGCCGACGGCCTCTGGCTCCTTGTTCTCGTCGTATCCGTACTGGGCCTTGAGCTTCTCGACCAGGGCAACGTACTGCTCCTTGGCCTGCTCCTGGGTGACGTCCTCGTCGACCTTCTTCTGCCATGCGTTCTTCTTCGCCTTGCCCTGCGCGCAGCCAAGACACACGAGGTTAGCTGGTATTTTCCTTTGCCTTCTTGTCTTGTTTGTTACAGGCTACACGGTCTGGGGGGTGGAGTTGGGTTTGACGGCTCTCTGGCCGCGGGCAGGGGCACATGGTGAGGGGGGCAGAGGGGGGCACAAGGAATTGGTGGGACGAGGGGCCGGGGGCCGGGGGCCGCGTACCTTGAGGTCGAACATGCCGGGCGCCGGGGCCTTGGAGATGTCCTCGCCGTTGGCGATCTTGAAGAGAGCTGCGATGTTGTTAGCGGGGTGGTCAGGAAGCAACCATGACGCTGGGATGGGGCGCACCGTAGAGCTCCAGCAGCTCCTCGTTGGAGGGCTTGGAGGTGAGCTTCTTGGAGTCGGCGATGGCCTTCTCGAAAGACATGCTGGGTGGTTGGCGTGGTTTTGGTTTTGGTTTTGGTTGTGGTTGTGGTTGTGCTATGAGGGCGGTAACTGAGCAGATTTTGGCAATCGTTCAGAAGATCAGGCTGTGCTTGTTCGAGGTGTTGAGGGAAGGGGGTGGAGGGAAAAGGTGACGTCCCAAGTTGTTGAGAGCTACCCGTGTTATGGGATCCCTGGGGGCGGTTTGGCGGGGCATAGATCGATCACCTGGGCTGGTCCGGCCTGCTGGGCAGGTTTGTGGAGGGAGGGGTTCTGCGCCCTGGTTTGCACGTCATTGGACCCGTGAGATCTTCTCGCCTGACTTCAGGCGGAGGCAGGACCCACCCTCTCTCCATCTCCCCCTCTAACAGTAATGTCTTCCGAGGTTGGACGACGGCCCTGTATGATGTTCACAGCATGTTGGGCCTGTATCAAAATGACACCATGGGAAGACGTAGCAGCTGCCTACCAGGATCAGGAAGTTTGCTCACAGTCTCGATCATTCAGACTATTCGTGCCCTCTGCCTTCCTCAGACCGCTTGACAGAGTAGAGTACAAGAGCAGGGACCCATTTCACGTGTACCACGATACTAACTACACGTACTCCACAATCATGTTATATCTAATTTTAAACGCAACTCTTACCCGTCAGAGCCTTGTTTGCTCATACAACCGGGCGTTAAAAGTGTGTGGCTAGGCACCTTTCCCAACCGTGATACCCTTTCCTTGTGGTAGTGAGTTTCAGGCTTTGTGTGACGAGGCACCAATGGTGCCCGTGTCGTACATATGTAGGCTGACTGACAGTTTACCCTGGAGTGAGTGGCTGAGCAAGCTAGGCATATATGTCACATGCATTAATGGTACCGGCGTCTCCAGGATTTCACCCTCTCCTGGGGACGGACAACATATCTCGAGTGTAAGACGGTTGAACGAAGTACGGGGACCCATCTTGGCGACTTGAAGTGGTAGATAGAGGACAACGCCCCGATCCCCTACATATAATAGTAGCCTTGCCTCGGTGGGTTTCTACTTTGAGCAGCTTATCACCAGTACACGTACTGTACGTGCACCCGGTTTGATAGTCGGTGATAAAGATGGGCGATGTCCCCGGTTGTGTTTCGGGACCGAGCCGGCGGCTGGAACTGGGATCAGCATCCGTCCGACCTGTGGACCTGCAGCACCAATATCTCGGCCTATAACTTATTATTACAATTGGTCCCCTGCTTGCTGCTTGCAGGAGGTGTGACAACAAAGTCCAGCAGCAGCAGCAGAACTTCGCGAAGACCATCCTCTCTGGCGCCGCTTCTGTGTCCCTCTTCCCACATGACCCTTGCGCCATGACTATGGTGCCACCACTCACAGCAGCCACGCAGGTCTGGGGGCTGGGGAATCACTCGCTAGCTGTTGACCGAGCGCCCCTGTTCGTTTGTTAGCCCGCTGTCTGAGCAACCTCGCCAGCCCGAGGCCGATGCCCGTGGTCGACGTCGAAGTCGCGGCCGAGCACTGATTCCAGCTGCTGCAGTGACCCTCTGGTTGCCAATCAGTGCTTCCGTTTCTCTCCCTGGCTCCATTTGTCATCATATAAATGAAGAAGCATTCATCCTATCTCTGCACAGACTCATAAGAAGGGGGGAGGCCAGCCGCCTGCAAGGTACATGTTTCGACATGAACTTCCCCAACACATTCTCCGGAGTTTGAGCTTCACATCCGGACTCTCGTTCTCTTCCTGTATTGTTTGCCATCCCGGCAGGTCTCTTCTATAATTAAGCTCAGAGACTTCCTGGAAGATCTTGTTGAGCTTTTTCACAGGCCGACTCCAGTTGAATTCTAGTGCAGGGCCGTGTGCGCCAAACTGCCCAACATGGCCAAGACAGTCGTGATCCTAGGAGGATCTTACGCGGGCCTTCACGTTGCCCACTACCTGCTCAAGCAGAAAATCCCGGATGTGAAGGTCATTCTCGTCTCAAAGGTATGGGAGCCGCGACGCCTTGTGTGTGCAACGATACCAGACAATGCATACCCCTTGAATGGCATCATGAGCGCGAGGGCGCCATACCCAAACACAATCCCATACGGAGCTCTCTCTCAGGCCTTGTTTTGACTGACGAGGAAACCGTCCCGCACGGATAGAGCTCGCACTTCTACTGGAACATGGCGTCAGTCCGCGCCATTGTCCCGGGCCAGATCACGGACGAGCAGCTCTTCCAGCCGCTCTCGGCCGCACTCGAGCGGTACCCCAAGGAGAGCTACGAGATCATCGTCGGGGCGGCCGGCAAGGTCGACGCGGGCTCCAAGACGGTCCTGGTGTCGCTGCCGGGGTCCTCGCGGTCGCTGGGCTACGACCAGCTCGTGGTCGCCACGGGCTCGCGGTCCACGACGTCCACCGTGCCCTGGAAGATCCTCGACAGCTACGACGAGACGGTGTCGAACCTGGACGCCACGCGGGACCGCGTCAAGGACGCCAGGCACATCGTCGTGGCGGGCGCGGGAGCCACGGGCGTCGAGGTCGCGGGCGAGCTCGGGTGCGAGTACGGCACCGGCAAGGAGGTGCAGCTGCTGTCGGGCGGGCCGTCGCTGCTCGACGGCGACTCGGTGGGGCCGGCCGCCCTCGCCGAGCTCAAGAAGCTGCACGTCAACGTGCGCTTCGACGCCCGCGTCACGGGCAGCAAGGAGCTGCCCGACGGCAAGACGGAGGTCTCCCTGCAGGGCGGCGAGACCATCACCACCGACCTGTACCTGCCCACGATGGGCATGCGCGCCAACAGCGAGATGATGGACCAGCAGTACCTCACCGACAAGGGCTACGTGGGCGTGGACGAGTACTACCGGGTTAAAGGTCTGGAGAAGGACGGCGTCTACGCGCTGGGCGATGTCGTCAGCGTGCCCAGAGGTGGCTTCCTCTTCACACAGAAACAGGTGAGTTTGATGTGTGAAGTGCAGGCCTAGCTGGTTTGACGGGTGACTGACCACGGCGTGACACAGGCCGCAGGGGTTGGAAAGAACGTCGAGCTTGTGCTCCAAGGCAAGGAGCCGCAGGTCGTGAAGCTGGTGCCGGTGGATATCATGGCCTGCGCCGTAGGGAGGAACAGGGGCGCAGGCAGGATGGGACCAGTCAAGATGTTTTCTGTCATGGTGTGGTTGGCGAAGGGGAAGACGTTGGGTGTGC
The DNA here is from genome assembly GCA_001447215.1 of Diaporthe aspalathi. NCBI lineage: Eukaryota > Fungi > Ascomycota > Sordariomycetes > Diaporthales > Diaporthaceae > Diaporthe > Diaporthe aspalathi. Next base: position 38,796 of record LJJS01001615.1, read on the forward strand.
AGCGCATGCCGGGTTACATCAATGGCAGCGTTGCCTAGGTTGTTGTTTGTTTGCTCTGGGACATCCTCTGAAGATCATTAATATTATCGACGGTGCGGTGCGATGGAGACATCTTGTATGCTGATAATTGAGGACGGGGTATGCGCCTCGTATACGATAATAATTGCCGTGAGGCTCGAACGGATCCAAATAGGTATCAGCTGCAATCTCTACCATGGGGCCAATGTGGCGATGCGCTGTTCACTGCCTGCCCATCATCGGTTGGCCTTCTCGTCCTCGATCTCCCGCCGGATCTGCTCCAGCACCTGCTCCCTCGACCTCAGATGCGCTTCCAGACCTTCAACCTGCTCCTTTACCGTCTGCAGGTCATCCTGGATGCCTTTCAGGCTGTTCCCACCGCCCCCCTTGCTTGACCCTTCCTCGAGCTCCCGCAGCTGCTTCCGCTTGTAATCCAGCAGCTGCTCCAGCTCCCTCTTCACCAGCGCGGGCTTGCTCTCCCTCTTCCCGGTGGACCTTATCTCGGCCGCCGACTCGACCTTCTCGATCTTGGCCTCCAGGTCGGCCAGCTGCTTCTTCAGCCTGACCTCCTCCCAGTCGTCCGTCTTCTCGGTGGAGAAGTCGGTCCCGGTGCTCTTAAACCCGCTGCGCCCCAGCCGCGTCAAATACTGGTCGCCAAACTTGGCCTTGCGGCCCGTGGCGGTCTCGTTGTCGGCCTTGACGGCCCACCGGCTCTGCGCCGCGGTGCGCTGGTTGTCGATCTGGTAGTCGATCTGGTTGCGCTCGAAGGACGCGCGGAGCGACGCGGGCACTGTTCGCGGGATCCGGTAGCCCTCGTGGCGGTAGTTGAGCATATGCAGGAAGGCTATGCATGCGTCCTTGTTGACCGATGACGCGGCGGATGGGTTGATCAGGTTCCACGCTGAGCGGATGTCGGTGTCGGGGACGTCGAGGCTGTCGTATAGGTCTTGTAAGGCGCCGACTGTTTGAGACAAAATGTTAGCCAACCTGCCCGCGTCCGCATAGCTGTCCGACATGTCCATGAAAGCTTACAGGATATCTCCCCTCGCATGTCGCGGTTCTCCTGGTATATTTGCTCGTACTTTGACCTGTCCGCAGGGCTGATGTACCAATCAAAGCCATCCTTCAGCCCCAGCTCATCCGGATCGTCGTCCACTTGCTCAAACTGGGCCGCCTTGCCTGTGAGGGCTCGGTTTGCCTGGACGAGGTGTGCTTTTGACTCCGGGACCATCCAATCTGGTAGCGTGGCGGGGACGTCCATGTATTCCTAAGAGCGACTTGTCAGCAAACCCCGGGTTGCCCCAACGCCTGCGCTGTGGTTGGGCTCAGAACGCACGCCATTGAGGATGTCAAAGATCAGCCTCATCCCGACACAGAACTCCTCAAAGTCAAGGTTGCCATCGTTATCGACATCCGCAAGGTCCCACACCCGCTCGAGCTGGCTGTCATTGAGGCCGCTGTTCTTGAGGACTGGCGCTGCCTGCTCTCCTGTAAGGAATTGGCCGCCGCCAGTCCGTGCTGAGAAGATGTTCCAGTATGTTTCTATTTCCTGAGCTTCTATCCGTGGTGCCATTGTTCGAGTGGCCCGGTTTCCGGAGGGGATGGATGGCAGGTGCGGCGTTTGTTGGTTCTGGTGCCCTGTCGGTCGAGTCGGGGTTGCTCTGGATGGGCTGCGCCAGTCGCGGGTGTGGAAGTAATATTTAAGAGCAGAAGAAGCTGGAGGGCAATTACGGGTAAATGATCCGGTAGGAGAATGGTGTTGATGCCTCTCTACAGAGTGAAGTCTGGTTAATCGCAGGGCAGGGCTTGGGTTCAGGGGAGGATGATGTTATTACATTGGGCAGAGTGGACTAAACTGGGGCAAGCTTGGGAGCGTAAGTGGATGCATTGCAGTCAGTGCTTCTCTCACTGTCCTCGAGCGGGTCCGTGCATGGTGGCGGTAATGACAGGGGCTGAAATGCTCAATATTGATCACTGCTTGGACCCTGCAATCATCAACACCAACCCTCATCCTTCACTAATAATATGGATGGTATCATCAATGATACCATCAAGCTATTTACTGCATTACACATGTGTCATTTGCCAAAATTTCATTACTTTTCTGCCTGAGAGTCTCTCCGAAGAAACTCATGTCTATGGATGAAGAACCAATCTCCTGTTTTTTTTTTTTTTTTTTTGTCTCACTGTCGCCGAGTGAGTTTTACTTTTGTTACTGATCCATGAAGACTTCTCTGAGGCTCCTTTCTCATCCAAAAGACCACTGAGAGTGCAGTCTACTAACGGCCAGGTGTGCCAGAGGCTTCATTATGGCACGGGTATCCTGAACAAGGGCCTCATCCGAAGGGAATCCAAGCGACTGAGAATCAAAAAGCACTTTTCATCATGTCTTGACAACCAAGACCTCTCCTTCTGCCTTGTCTCTTGGGCCTCTGCCATCCTGTTGGATCAAAGCTCCGGATCAGTGTGCTCATTCTCGGTCTGCTCATTCTCGTTCTGCTCATGCTCTTCCTGCTCATGCTCGGCTTCCTCAGGCATGTGCGTGAACTCGCTGAACGACAGGTCGAAGGGCCCATCGCCGGAAAATGCCGGCTCAGTCTCAAAGTCGGGCATCTCTGTCTGGCTCTCTTGCGTCTCAGTGGCCCATTGGGCACGCGCCAGCTCTCTCCAGCTCTGGGCCTGCAGTGGGGGAGCCACAGGGCTGGCGGGGACTCTGGATTTCTTTACGGCCGGCCATTGGCCAGGGTTCATTGGCGAACCCCAGTCTCGCTTTGGGCGAGGTGGAGCTCCATGTGGCTGGAATTCCTGTGATCCGGGCCACATCTGTTCGCTTTGAGGGTCATGAAACGCGCCGGACGTCGAGGACGGGGACAACATAGGCTGGGGGGCTGAATGACCACGAGCTTGCTGTGCCTCTGAGACAGGCCGGGTTGCAGGCCGCTTCTGGGGATACGTCGGCGTCGCATAAGGCGACATCGTTTCGGAAGGCATGGCCAGCCCTTGAGTGTTCAGCCCCATCATAGGAGAGACGGTGGTGCCTGAACCATACGCTCCATTGTTGTATGATGAAATGGGCTGGGGACGCTGAGACGCAGTCGGCGAGTCCACTGGCACCATGCGCGCGGAAGAGTTCGGGGGAAAGCCCGACGTGCTCTGATGACCGGAGCTGCTTTGTCCAAGACCACCCAGGACGCTAACATCGTGGTGGCCGGACAGCTCCTGGGCTGGTGTGTTCCGGAAGTCCATCGAGGCAGTTGTGCCCGAGTTGCTGGACAGGGATCGAGGTCGATCAATCTGCGGAGCCAAAGACATTCGACCAGCGGTCAACGGAAGCTTGTCGAGAGCCATTGGCATGTTCAGGCCCGAGGCAGGCCTGGAACACTCGGCACCGCCGGGGAGCTCATTCTCTGTCGGCGCAAGTGGCATCGACTGAAAGGCAGTGTCGTGCGGTCCGGCAACGGACCTCGAGGACTGTGTCGCTGGTGTCGCTGGGGCAAACCTAGGCGTTGCCCCGTGTGCCGGTGAACTGAATGGGGCAAATGGTATGTCGACATAACCTGGGCCTGCTGCAACAAATCCACCACCCGGGGCCTTCTCTGCGGACTTGGGGGTCGGCGTACCCGAGGAGCCAACGACGGGTTCATTGCGCTTAGGCGCAGATGTGGCGCCTTTCTTTCTGTGCGATCCTCGCCCCTTGGTCGGAGTGGGAGTGTCAGGCGTAGGGGCCGCGGGAGCAGCAGCTGCGGGAGTAGGAGTTGTTGGTACTCCCGACTTGGCCTTGCGGGGTGTTTGCTTCTTGCCAACCGGGGTGTCACCCTTCTTCTGCAGCTTCTTATTCTTCTTCTTCCGTGCGATGCCAAAGTCGCCGTCATTCGGATCGTCCTTCTCGGGTGGATAGTCGTCAAGCTCAGAGTCCTCTTCATCACTCGGAATGCCCCTAGTCATGACTGACTGCTTTCGCTTGGCCCCGAGTGTCGCGGCCTCTGAGGTTGCCGGAGCAGAGACCACAGGCTTGGGGGTCGAAGGGTTGGCGGGCACCGTGCTGGATCCTCCAGCCTGTGCCGCGATGCTGTCAGATTTCGCCTTGTCCTGGAGTACTCGCTCCGCCCTATCTGGGAATGTGTCCAGGTCCTCCTTCGTGACGTTCGTACACTTCCTGTTTCTTCGGACGCAACTGCTGCAAGGCCGACCATCAAGGCACCGGGCTCGGAGTCTAAAACAACAACGGCACTTCGGGAACGTGTCGATTTCAATACCGTTCTCGCTGAATCTCTCAGGGTCTTTTATCTTTTGTTGCTCCGACTTCGCATCCTTGTTAACCACTTGGCCCGGAGCTGGCCTGAAGGCGACGGTCATGTCATGCGTCTTCTTCTCTGCGATTTTGGGGGGATCGGGCTGCAAAGCTGTCTCCACTGACGGACGGGCTTCGGCCTCAGGCATGGGACTAGAGTGGCCAACGACCCGAGCCTGCGACCCTTGGTTGCTGCTTGCGGCATGACTGCTGCTCTCTCCGAGAGGAGCAAAGGCGAAAGCCGCGTTGCCTGCTCGTTGCGCGATACCTCCACGGGGTTGGAAAGAGGGCGAAAGCGGATGGCCTAGCGGCTCGTACGGTGGCAGAAGACTCTGGCGCGTATTAAAGCTCTCGTCAATGCTCGCGCGCTGCATCTCAAGGAAGCGCGGGTTGAAGCCGCTGTCGAATCGAGGCATCTGATGGTGGGGCTGGTTGGCTGAGCTCGTGTTGAACAGCCGTGCGACATCGTCGCCGAAACCTCCGGCTGCCCCGTGAGACGCCCTCACAGCCGTCCTGTGGGATGTATTGTTCTTGTGTCCTGTCACGTTGCTGGCAGCGCCACCATCTGCATCCTCACGCGTGGGACCCTCCACTTCCTTCTCAGATCTGTTGTTCAGGAGAAGATCGGCAGGCGCAACAGTGCCGGCGGGTGTACCATGGCGCAGACCACCAAACATTGCTCCAGGAACATAACCCAAGAGCATGTCATCCTGTTGGGAGTGACCAAGGTCGGAGTGACCAAGGAGGTGACCGTTATTTCGTTCAGTCGCGGCATGAAACAGCGGGAATGGAAAGTATGCCGGCGCCTCGTCTTGCGTTGGGCTCTGAGGAGGAGCTCCTATGGGCGACTCGTGCTGCGCAGGACCCTTCTCGAGCTGCGGGACTGGTCCTGGCCATTCCAGCTCGTTGCCTCTGTAGAGCGCCTCCCCGGTGTCTTCGGTCGAGAATATGAACTCGTTGTTCTCGTCAAAAATGCCCGGGATGTCACGGAACGTGCTTCCCTTGCCGAACCACTCACCAAAGCGGTCGGCGTAATCCTGGAGGCCGACGAATGACAGGTAGCTGCGGCCACTTGCGATGTCCTCCCTCGAGAAGCTGTCGGTGACGAGTTCCACCGTCTGAGTGGCTTCAGGACCGAGATCCTGCTGGTCGGGTTCAGAGTCGCGCATGAATTGGTCAAACTCGGTTTCCGCCTCCGGCTGCTCCGTCTCGCTGCCGACCTGGAAAAGTCCATCGGTAGAGTAGGTTGGCTCGTCCTGGTATGTGTAGTCATCCCACAGCGCCTTCTCGCGCGTGTAAAGGTTGACAAAGTCGATGACTTCGTCCAGATTGAGACCAAGCAAATTTGCCGCGGCAGTGATCCCATCGTCGTGGTTGTGGGCCAGGTCGTGAATCATGGCCCACTGGACATTGTGACTGAGAGCTGACCAGTCCTAGGGTAAACAACACATTGTCAGTCTCTCGCCCTCCAACGGCCACACGGGAGGGAGGTTGTGTTGTTTGAAGGATTCAGGAGTTGCTTGGGGCTCTTACCTGATATTCTGAACTTGGCTGTGGATGAACCGTGAGTAACTCGTCGTCGTCTTCGTCGTCGAGCGCCTCAAACATCGCCAGGTTTGCCTCATACGCCTTGTCGTACTCGTCTTTGTACTCGACGGAGCCAGCGACGGGCTGCGTCAGACCGGGGCGGGCGACGGTCGACTGTCGCCGCAGGTGGGCGACGGTGGGACGAGGCGACTCTGCTGGCTGGCGAACTTCGCCGCCATGAAACGGCACGATAGGCGCGCCGAACGCGTCTCGTGGCTGGCTCTGCGCCTCCCACTCCTCGTACAGGGCCTCGCCCGGGGAGGCCTCGTTGAGCTCGAGCGTACGCCACTGCACAAACCTTGCGCGGTCATGGTTAAAGATGGGGTCCTGGTGGACGAAGATGGGTCGGCCGGGGTCGAGGGGCTCGAGGTCATCGCGGTAGCGGACGGGCCGCCTGAGGCGCTCAGTTTTGCGCAGCTGCATTGTGTCACTGGCGGTTGTGTTGGTTTCAAGGGGTGGGTCTTTGCCGTCGTAGGACGAGTCCGAGTCCACATTGTCAAAGGCCATTTTCAGTGGGGTGCAATGATGTCGTCGATTATGTCGTCGCCGGGGTCGGGGTTGACGGGGTGGGAAGATGGGGGTGGGAGAGGGGGTTGGGAAACGGGGTTCACAGATGGGTCAGTAGGTAGGCTGGATCAAGTTGCCTAGGAACCTGATAAGGTAAAAAGACGACTTGAGCAACCAACAGATGTGAAAGTCTGAACCAAAGGGTTAGACCGCGCAGTGAAGCTGGGATCTCAGATAGATGGGTGAAGCGAGCAAAGTGACTTCATGCAGTGATAATGGCAAAGTCAAAGATACTGCATCAACCTTAGTGGCAACATCAATAAGAGTTTCCTTGGCCTTATTGCTCCCTTCTACTGAAGCAAAAGCTTTTCGGTCTGGTGAAAGTAAAGGACCATGCACTTTAATCCGGTGAGGGTATGTCAATGTGCTGAGCTTGGGGGACTTTTCACAGCAACAGGACGCAGTAAAGTCTTGGGCATAATCCTGGAGCTTTATGAAAGCAATTACTCCAAAGCTGATAAAGGCTTTGAAGGCAGACTTTCAAATCCAAGCCATCAAGTATTAGACATCAGTCCAGTGACGCGAGATGTTGCTGTTAACCACCTGGGTGAGCCGAGATAGGGATGCTTTCTATCCTTGCTCCTGTGGTGTGTTTTGAAAGAATTTGGACATTTGAAACTTTAGCAACGGATGGCACACAGAAAATTGTGAGAAAGCAAGGAAGAAATTGAAATACCATAGACCTCAAGCTCACTCCCAACTATCTACCAGAACATCTAGACTGGCAGCTGTAACACCTACACCCCAAGATTTTATATCTTTCTTTAATCATGAGGCTAGTCTTTGCCCTTGAGCAAGTGCATTGAATGGGCCACAACGGAGTGTCTGCTGTAGAGTTGTCATGGGAAGTGCTACGTGAGTGCAACGATAGTTGTCGCACAGAGAGATGGACAGGGGAGACTGCACAAGTTTAGCAATCAATCACGAAGTGGAAGCGGACGGAAAGCATTTCATCAGATGTTTACTTGGATTGAGGATCCCCTTAGAATAAACCTGTTACCACAGATGCAATTATACTCCTTTACTGCTCATTAAAGCACGCCAAGCCTTCAATCAACCCGACATCTCGGTGCTTCTGCTTCCTTTGCCCGAGCAAGACCTCTCGCCTAGGAACGTTTGCTTGTCATGATGCGAGAATGGGGGGTATCTGTGGAAGCTTTTCAGTATCAAGTACAGTTCCTAGCCAACGCCTGAAAAAGAAACAAAAGTCCCGCCGTCCATGGTGGCGTTAGAAAGAATCCATCATGCCCCCTGCCTTTCTTCCATGACTTCGAGGTGTCTAGTCAGCCTCAAGCTGGGCGCGCTATCGAGACACGCTCGTGGCCTCCTGCCATCTCTGTTGCGTTGAGATACCCAAAGCCAAGGCCCTCAGTGAGCCTCCCAAGATTGTGTCGTACGTGGTTTACACGATCTAGTCTTGCGTGTAAGGCACAAACACAGGCCTAGTTATATAGTCCAACTCCATTTCGATCCGGCGTTCATCCTCGGTCATGGTATCATCGAAGCCCCTCTTTTTGGACGCTGCCGTAGGGGCCGCCGTAGGGGCCGCCGCCGTGGCCCCACCAGAGACAGCACCTGCGCCGGTGGGCTTCTGGGTATCAGCGGCCTGCTGGGTATCAGCGGCCTGAAAATCCGTGGAGACCATCCTCCGCGCGTTGAGGATGTCACCAAAGGACTGCAGCAGGTGCTTGGACTCCTCGTCAAAGGTGGCACAGAAGCGCTGGGCAGATATAAACTGCACGGTGCTGACCATATCAGTGCCGTAGATGGCCATGAGGTACGCCGCCACCACCCATGCGGACCGCTCGTTGCCGGTCTCGCAGAAGACGAGGACCTTGCCCCGCCTGAAGGTGGACGTGTCGATAGCCACCTTACCGGCGTCATTAACAGCCTGCAGCTGGCTCCTGTACACGCACAGGAGGTGGTCGTTTATCTTGGCAATGACATTGGGGAGGTCGTGGATGAGCTGGCCCCGGCTCGTGACATCGAAGTGCTCGCTTGACAGGTTGAGCTCCGTGACGGCCCGCTCCACGGCGACGAGGCGCAGGTGCGACATGGACACGTCTCGCACTGCAAGGAGCATTGTGATGCCATGCTGCCTGAGGAATTCAAGATCCCGAACCACGGCGAGCGGGCCGAGGTACAGGAAGTCCAGGATGGGCTGGGCTTTGCGCCGGTCTTCGTACCTCCACGTGCTTTTGTAGTTGTCGGAGGCCTCCTGGATCTTTCCGCCGGTGATGATTTTGAGATCGTCGGGGGTGAGTTTGCGAGGGTCAACAGAGGCATAGGATGGGGTCAAGGTGAGAGGTTTGTTGGTATTCTCGGACATTGGCGCGGGGATGTGGATGTATGGTGGGCTGGGAGGCTGGCTGGTAAAGGCTGCGGTACGAACAACACCGTCAGACAGCGCAGGCACACGCGGGGGATGTGAATCATGCATCTTGCCAGAGCTCCTATCGGGAGGGGAAGATGGGTTGAGGACCCCTGCTAAGCAGACGGGCGGCGGTGTTGTGTTCTTGAGGATGGGAGCAGTAACGACTTGTTGTCGCAACGGTCGTCAACAGAAGAAGTCATGCATGCAGACCGTTGTCTCGTCTTGCTGTTGGAGGGCCCAGAAATATGCTTCTCCCATCCAGTTGTGGAGGGATGATTGTGGAGGATGATCTCGAGAACAATGCGTCTGTGCCCAGTCTTTGTCTCGAGGACGAGGGGTGAGCGAGGAGGTGCAGTGGGTTGAAGCCGGCCGAGTGGTCGAGTCCATACATTAGGTTAGGTACATACCTTACTTAAGTACACTACCTTCTACTTAGCCCTGCGCCTGCCCTGCCAACAGGGTTGTCTAACTAAATGTGGGGCGGGAGATCAGCCACTTCCAGGCCCGATCCTCTGGAGCATACCAGGGCCCCATGTGCAAATCCTGGAGAAGCCTACAGTAGGTAGCTATGCGTGTACCTAAGGAAGTACGTATTATAATTCAAATTCCACCAGGTGAACCTAAGAGGCCAACATGTTCATTCTATTTTGTTGCTCTTGTTTAGCGGGTAGACCAGCGCAATTACTCCTTACACCGTGCCTGTCGACTCCGCTTCTAGGCTTGACTTGTTCCAGTGGGCCACTGAAAGACTCGCACGTGTCGTGTTGATGGGCTCATCATACTAATGCTATCTAATTTACCATAGTATACACGAGAATGTCTTCCTCACCCCCAGTCCGCTACATACCAAGCCGTCCAGAACTAAGCTGGGTCCGATGCCGACTTTGTCCGCCGGTCACTCCCAGCGCCAGACTCCCTTGGCGTCATCCCACTGACACTGCTTTCTCGGGCCAGCGGTGACAGGAACTCAGGCATCACAGAGCGAGATTCCACACCCGGCCTCTTTCCGGATTTGGATCCCGAAGAACCCAGGGCCTTTTTCCGCTTCTGTGAGGCGTCGGATGACCTCCTACTGGCGTTTCCTTCCTTGACCTCCAGCGTTGGTGTCGGGCTCCGGCTGGAGTGGCCAGAAATGCTGCCACGGCGCACACTCCCGCTGCGCGACCGCTTTCCTTCCCGTTCAACCACCGACAGCCTGCGGTGATGTGCCTTTTCGTGATGCGCATGATGTGGCCTCTCCAACACCGGTGCTGGCTTCGCCCATGGGGCCCACCACAGCCAGCCGAACTGCTCTTTCCGCAGGCGGCGGTCTCTCTCCTGGATCTTGGCGCGGAACAGAGCCCTCCTCTCGTTCTCTCGATCCCAGTACTCGGTCCTGTATAGCTCCCAGTTCTCGCGGAATGTGGGCGAGAAGGGCTTCGCCAGCAACAGAAGCTTCACGTAGTCCCCACCGGGGGCCAGGTCTTCCTCCCGCCCGGCTTTCTCCTCGTCGCTGGTGACGGATGGGAGGATCGGGTGACCCTTTCCAGCGAGGTCCAGCTCCTTGTCCACCTCCCGGAGTATGGCGGAGTCGACAAGTTGGTACGAGGAACCCGCCGTGTGGGAGAACAAGCCGTAGGTGAGGAACCAGCCCAGCGTGGACAGCGCCTCGGCGTACCACGACCTCTTGACGAGCACGAGCTTGAGGTTGAAGCCCCGGATGCCGCGGTTGGTGATGGCAAACCACCTCCTGGGCCACCTGACGCCACGCTCCCATATGCCCGTGGCCCACACGAGGCCGGCGGTGATGACGCCCCCCATGAAGCACAGCTTCTCGATCATCTCGACGCCCCAGTAGACGGAGCCGCCCAGGCCTCTGCCATCCTCCCTCGGGGCGAAGAACAGTGCGTAGCCGAAGCCGACGATCCAGACGCTGAGGATGGAAAGGAAGAAGGTGTGGTGGCGCCTGCGGGCGCGGAGCTCGAGGTACTGTGCGCGGAGCGAGGCCTCGAGGATGAGGAGGTTGAGGTAGATCATGGACGGGGAGGAGGGGGCGTGGCTGAGGGGGTCGCCGGGCTTGCCGCTGGAGGGGGTGACGCCGGAGGTGCTGGCGACCTTCTCGGCAGCCTTCTCGGCGGGCGGGGCGGCGGTGCCTTTGACTATGGAGTCGAGGTCGACAGGCATGGCTGCGATTGCCGACTGCGGCTGAGGCGGGACGAGACGGCGGAGGCGAGGTGTCGCAAGTGAAAGGGGGACGGGGCGAGGCGAGGCGAGGCGGTGCGAGGCGGTGCGAGGCGGTCAGGCTGGGGAGCCAGCTGCATGCACGCAGGGACGGGAGGACGGTGCTCTCTCGTGCGGCGTGAACATTCGCATGCGTGCTCTGGAGTGCCTGTGTTGTTGTTGTTGTGCGCTGTGCACTGATTGCACGTAGCCAGGCTCCTGGTGAGCTGTTGTGCCTGGTTGGTCGATCGCATGTGGGCTGGAGAAGTGGGATGGGCACCGCGTGGGACGCCACGGCATGTCATGGCATTGCCCTGGCCGCGCAAAAGCAGCCAAGGCCCACCTGACAGGCCCGAAGCCTCGGTTCTATCCGTTTGTTGGGCTGGCAGGCTGGGGAGGAGGGGGGCCGCTCTTACTTAGGCAGGGGGGCATTCCTCTCCTCTGCTCAGCTCAGCTCTCCTCCTGCTCTACAATGGTCGAGGCCTAGCACTACCTAGGTACCTAGTTCCCGGGCTGTCAACTGCGTCATCACCCGCTGCACGAAATACGACCTGGAGTTAGCGGCGACAACAACCCGAACAAAGCAGCCATGGATGGAATCGGAGTACGGGCGGATTCTGAAGGCCGACTCAGCAATTCCACGCCACAGAGGATGCATATTACGGCGTGCTATTGGTTGGGGGGCCCGAGTTGTAATCCTCGGACTCGCACACTACACACTATCGATGTGGTCGGGGCCTTTGATTGCCATTCCCGCAGGCATTCAGTTCTCTGTTCTCTCCAAAGGCCCGTGTTGCCCCTTAACTCCGTCCCTGCTGCAGGTGCGAGGTCCATGATGCCGCATCTGGTTGGAAGGCACTCCTTGTGCTGACGACATTGAAACACACGGCGCAGTCGCTCGAGGTTCCCGAGTTGTTGATAAGAAGAGCAGCACACCCTGTCCTTCTGAGGCAGGCTCTTGTCGGAGGAGAGGCATGTTGGTCACCAAGCTCACTGTTCCTGTATCCATCGTACCGAGATCTATACCTACAATATCCATACCCCTAGTTGGATCGAGTGCATCCCGCCTTGCCCGCTGCAGTAACAGCAACACCGCTTCCGCCCCCTGCCGCCGTGTTAGTCTCGCCACCATGTCGACCGCCGCCGCCGCTGCCCTCCCTCAACAACCTCAACATTTCCTACAACCCGAACTCGCCCCCACCTCCACCTCTCCTCACCCCTCGGATTCAGAAACACCATCCTCCTCCAGGGACTCCTCTAGGTCAGGCTCAAGGTCTAGGAAGCAGGAACAACAGCGCGAACTGCAGCGAATGTCGACGTATTTCCCCCTGGGTTACAAAGAGGCCGCCTACCAATGGGTAAGTCGTGCCTCTCCCTCCCTCCCATGTCGAGACCCACCACATGGCCGAGTAAAACAGTTGCTGACTGCTACCCTCTCAAACCAGTGGACAAGCCTCTCACCTGCCGCATCCGAGCGCAATGTCCTGAAATACGTCCCTTACCTCAGGGACGCCCTCTCCGACTCTGCCAACCCCGAAGGTGCCATCTCCAAGTCTGACCCCTACGGCCCGCGGCTATGGCGGTCCACCATGGTTGCCCTTTCCGGCAAGAACAGGGCCTTGAACGAGTACTCTGTCCAACGAGTCGATGACTCGCCAGATGAGACCCTCGTCATGCTCCACGGCTACGGCGCGGGCCTCGGCTTCTTCTACAAGAACTTCGAGCCCATCACAAGAGTCAAGGGGTGGCGCCTCTACGCTCTAGACATGCTGGGCATGGGGAACTCGTCGCGGCCGCCGTTCCGAATCAAGGCCAAGGACCCGGCCGAGAAGATCCAGGAGGCCGAGAACTTCTTTGTCGACGCGCTCGAGGAGTGGCGCAAGATCCGGAAGATCGAAAAGTTCACGCTCCTGGGCCACTCCATGGGAGGTTATTTGGCGACGGCTTATGCCCTCAAGTACCCCGGTCATCTGAACAAGCTGATTCTTGCCTCGCCCGTCGGGGTTCCCGAGGATCCCAATGCGACAAGTGCCAAGCTGCCCGAACCCCAGGAGTCGACCCTGGCGCAGGAATTCACACAGAGCCAGGAAAGCATTGTCCACCAGGATAGCGGCTCCAAGTCTACCGGTTTGCACGCCGGCAGCAACAAGACGAAGCAGGCCCCCAAGGCTCCGCGGAGGCAACTCCCTGGCTGGCTTATTTGGCTATGGGACACCAACGCTGTCTCGCCCTTCAGCATCGTCCGTATGGGCGGCCCCCTCGGCCCGCGTTTCGTGTCCGGCTGGACATCGCGTCGTTTCAACCACTTGCCACCCGACGAGGCCACCGCCCTCCACGAATACTCATACAACTTGTTCCGGCAAAAGGGGAGCGGTGAATTTGCTCTGACCTACATCCTTGCGCCCGGCGCGTATGCCCGAAACCCACTCATCAACCGCATAGATGAGGTTGGCCGCCAGGTCCTGAAACCGGCCTCCGAGGGCCAGCCAGCCAAGTGCGAAACTGGCTTCCCCATCATCCTGATGTACGGAGATGGGGACTGGATGGACATTGCGGGTGGCTTCGCTGCCGAGGAGAAGATCAAGGCACGAGTTGAGAAGGCCTTGATGGAGGGCACAGAACAGGAGAGGAGAGACGAGAACGGAAGCGCAAAGGTGATTGTCGTCCAGAAAGCCGGCCACCACTTGTACTTGGACAACCCGGATGAGTTCAACCAGTACATCATCAAAGAGCTGGAGGAGACGAGGGACTACAACCGAAGGAGGAAATCACAGGGCCTGGCTGTTTAGACATGATTCTGCCGCGGTTATGGTTTCACGATGACGCGAATATGGAGGGACAGTAGATAGGGGGTGGCAGAGTCCCCCGCAAATTTGCATTGGCCAGGCGTTGGGGCTCGGGGTTTAGAGAAGACACGCACGGCAAGGAGTGCCTAATTCTGTGGGTTGAGGCCGGCGAGCCAGGTTGACCAAAGACCTAGACACGCTGAGAATGCAGCGTTGCGCTGCAAGGACAAGACACGGTATAGAAAGACGGAACGCTTCCCTAGAGTGCAATACCATCATATGTAAAGCTAAACATCTTAACAAATGGGCATTTGGTACGTATGTTGCTGTGCTATATGCGGCCGTCCAGGCGTGGGTGTCTGTCTTTATGTATAAGCGAGGACTTGAAGTGTATGACCTGCCACCGTCTCACACATGGTAAATAATGTCACTGCGGCCGACCTGGACCGAGTAGCATTTGGTACGGGAGATATCCAAAGAGATGAGAGGTGTACGGTCAGAGCGGTGACGAGCGAGTATGCTCTAGAGATGGTATTATGAAATTCATCTGGAATAAGCTTTTGTGCTCAAATGAAGGCGTCCTCCGAGCACTTCTCAATAATGCAAGGCAATTCCGGGGGAAGGGGTCCCCGCTGAACACCACTGTGACCCTCCCCGTGACGCTTCGATGCCCCTTTTCTGTCACCAGCGCAGCGGCACCGAGACATGAAACCCCACCAGCTTACTATATGTACACCAACAGAAAGTACCTATCAAACAACTTGAATCCATCAGAACTCCATGCGTCTATTCATCATCACTTCTACCGACCGACACAACAGCCGCCGTGCTGCTGCCACATCAACGTGGCCCTCCCATGTCTTCCATCGACTCCCGGAAGATGCTCTTCCGACTGGGAGCCGGGCTGTTACTCGACCGGGGCGCATGGGACCCCGGCGCGGGGTTCAGCGGGCTCACGGGCCCGCTGCCGCCCCTCACGCTGACGTAGTCCTCGGCGTCGGTCTCGCCGGCCGTCGGCGGGCTGATCATCGCTGGCTCGGCCCCGGGGGGCGGGTTGCCGCGGAGGGCCCCGAGCGGGAGCAAGCCCTCCTCCATGATCGGCGGGCTCGCCACGCGGCCCGTCGTCTGCTGCGGGCCCAGGCGCGGCGAGCCGACCAGCGTCCCGTCCATGGTGCTGACCGTCGCGGGGTCGCTGATGTTCCTCAGGTGCCGCTGTTCTCGCTCGCTAAACGCTGATACCCCCGACTCGCCCCGTGGAGATTCATCCTGAGCCCCCGACGCGGCGGCGTTGTTGTTGTAACTTGAGGTTGGTGCAGGGAGGGGCTTCCCGGCAACGGGGGTGTGATCACTGTCATAGGGGGAGGTGGCTGGCAGTGCGGGTGAGTCCGGGCGCACCTGCTGCTCCTGGGTGAAGGGCTGTGCTGGGGGAGGGTTCCTCGAGGAGGGCCCGGCAAACATGGCACCTCCTGCGGCGGAGTTGCTGCTTACCATGCTCGCGTGGTCTGTCGCAGCTACGGAAGAGTACGCCAGCGACGGGTTGGCCAGCGGGCTACTGCTACCGCCGGCTGAGCCCAAGTGCGTGTGCTTGTTGATGATGTCTACGGGCGTCAATGCTGTGTCTGACAGTTCCGCACGGGGAGAGGTATCTAATGCAGTCAGTACCTGATATTATGGGCGCGAGATACGTATCGAAGGGAGGGGGGGCGCACCCATTAGCTCGGCGACTTGAGTATCGCCCATCTCATGATGCATAACGATCTGTTGTTGTAGGTGCTGCTGTTGTGGATGAGGGGAATACAAGGCGGCACGCTCCGGGTCTGGGCTGTGAGGCATGTCGTCGCTGGTGGTGACGGTAGGTGCCTTTGTGTCTGTGGGTTGGCCGCGGATCCAGGACATGATGCGGTGCCCATTCTCGTCCGTCACCTCGCTCATGCCACCATTCTTCTTCAGGTACTTGCGGCGGCGCCAGAACAAGAAGCCCAGGCCGACAGACGTAAGTAGGATCAGACCTAGGATGACACCAAGCAGTGGGGGAAGGAAGCCCGGGACCCCACCGCCCGACTCAGAACTATCGGTGGGCAGAGCTGACCCGCCCGTAGCAGCTGGGGCGTATGGGTAGTATGAAGTGAGCTTCGAGGTAGGATACGACGAAGCGAAGACGCTCGCCAGCGCCGAAGTGGCCCAGCCCGTTGGTCCAGGAGTGATCTCGGTCGCGCCGCCTTTCTCGTCGCCGCCGATCATCGTGTAGATCATCTCCGGGACGTGGTAGTCAGACCAGAGGGTTGGGTCGTAACTATCAATCCATTTGGATGAGCTCAGGTTGAACAACTGAATGATGCCACCATTGACGCAAGTAGTGGCCGTGCCGGCCTGCGCGGGATAGCCTCCAATGACCATCATCTGATCCGGATACGGCATGAAGCATTTGTGGCCCGCACGCCCGTAGCCAGCACGCCCAGAAGCCACCTTCATCCACATAAAGGAAGGAAGTGACAGGATCCATACGTCGTCCTTGAAGTCTGACGCATCCGTATAATGTAGCCCATCATATCCGCCGTAGTAGTAGATGTTGAAACTCGAGTAATCCTGCGCCGGCTGCATTACAACACAGCCCCTGGTGAGCTGGGACGGCCCGCCGACAGTCGGCTGTGTGTACCACTCTCCGCTTGCGATATCGTATATGTCTATGTTGGACATGAAAGAAGGGCTGACACTTTCCTGCGCCAGTATCAATACGCCGTAGATGAACGTTGGAGTTTGGGTGCATGGTACTCACACTACCGGTATCGTTGTCTGAGATGTGAACAGGATTGACAAATTCGGGGTAAACGACGCCTCCCACCGCAACCAGAATCCCTTGTGCACCGACAGGGACCCAGACGAGCTCGGGGTTCGCGCGGCCCGGGATGCTGTCAGGCAGAGATTGGTTGCTCCACTGCTCCTCGTCTTGTGTCCCCATATCAAGTGTGATCAAGGTATTGGAGACGTTGATGGCTGTAAGCGAGTCGTTAAAGCTCGGAGTGTATATAGGGCCCCACTCGGGAGCGTGCAAGCCTGAGAAGTAGAACGCCTTGTTCTCTGAGGGGGCGTTGGCAGCACCTCCATAGGCGAGATATCTGGTTAAACCCTCGGGCAGATCCTTGCTGATGTAACCAGGTATGACATTCTTCTCGACACCGTAGCTGGACTGCTGATACTCCATGACCTCGTTCGCGTCCGGGTCAGGAAATTTGTCGGTTTGCCTCAACAGTCCGCCGTACATGAAGAATTGGTGATCATTCGCAAGCAGTGCTCCATCAATATAGTTCGGGGCTAAGTTGCTTGCGGCACCCACGACCTTTGGGTTCTGGCCAAAGACTTCAGTGATGTTTTGGCTCATGTTGAAGGGCCTGCTGAAGTTCAAAGTATAGACTATGCCTAGCGGGTTGTCTGTTGGACCCCGTTAGAAAAGAGCAAACGATGGCTGAGCAGGGGGCGACCTACTGTCTGAGGTTGCTGGGCCGTAGGAGCCATCAGCCATGCCTGGAATCCAGGACAGGAACCCGCCATCGATGTAGACCGTATCTTGCAGAACAGCAGCTACATCGTTTAGTCCACAGCACTCGTCTGGGATGATTAAAGCACATACCTCTTGGCTGTTGCCACATACACATGGTCGCATTGACCTGGTCAGTCTGCCACCCGGATTGTTGGGCTATCACCACGGACACAAGGCCCGCAGCTAGTGGAAGAGACCGCATCATTCGACCCAAGTCGCTGACCGTGATTAAACAAAAAGGGAGAACCAAGACCAGTCGGTCCTCAGACTTCGACACGGATCTCTGAGCGATGAGAACAGGGACTCGTGGCCTTTGCTTCAGAAACGCTCCTAGGTACGCATCATCGCCGGTCAAGCGTTGTGCTGGGAGGATGACAAGGTGACCATGTCCTTGAGGTTGAACAAAGGCGAATCCGTTGCCTCGTGGGCTGCTGGAATGCGGAACTGGAGGCCGCCAAGTGCCGCTGTTGACCTTAGACACACAAAGCAAGACGAGGCACGCAGCCACGGACGGACAGCACGGAAGCGATGCTGAACCGCATCTGGAAGAGACCCGGATCCAGTCTTTGTCTCGGGAAGGGATCAAGATCTTGGAAGCGAACGGGTAGGAGGATGCAAGCGAATAGGCGGGACCGGTCTTACCAAGAATGTGAGAGAGCGCTGATATTCCTAGACGGAGTCAAGCATCAGAAGCGTGGAGGAGCACCGTGGTCTACCGGAGTGTCCAAAGGTGGCTCATGACCAGCGCCGGAGGGATGGGCTGCTTCGCTGATACAGATTCTGCCAGGCAACACACCTCGATAGACCTAATAGACGAAGTCTGGGGCGTACTTCCTCGGCTGCACCACGTCTAGTCCTCCCAAAATGTGGACCGTAAGCGGAAGGGTGCCATGGCCCGGACTGAGCCTCCACACTCGCCAAGGTGGCGAAGATGGATCAGTTCGCCTAGCCTTGGGGGGGGGGGGGCAGACGGGCGGTCTCTGCGTCCTTCATGCGCGGGAGAGACATGTCTTTGCTGATTGGGCATTATCGTGGGCCAGACAAGCAGCGAGGTTGCACGTGTGGATGGCCGAAGTCCTTCGCGGTTGGTGCTGCGCCGCACAGGGGCAGGAGGGCACAACATTAGCGCGGATGAGTTGAGAAAGGCGGAAGGGCTCTGCGGCTGAAGACCAGTACAGGGACAGTCCCTTCCACGCCCGCTGTTAGCGGAAAACGAAATGCCCCCCCCCCGGTTAATGCGTTAACCTAAAATTACGTTAATTTAAAATCTACTATTATATTAAAACCATAGCATAAATGCAAATTGCTTACTAATTATGCAATATAACGCCGTTACTACTTTTAAAGCTATTATAATATAGTTTTTATTTATATAGCTGCAAATATTAAAGTTTTATTTATATTTAAAAAACCCGCTATTTAATAAGTAGCTATAAGCTAAATTCTAATATAATTAAGTAATAATTTAGCAATATAAGCAAAAAGTTATAATTATTAATATTATAATATTAAATATATTTTTATTTTTAATATTAAATATAATAAAGTTAAAATTATAAGCTTTTAAAATTTATAATATTTTTAATAATATTTTTT